>JAQZBX010009390.1:34735-46310 GCA_029593785.1 Cabassous unicinctus
TTTGGCATCTTTACTGTCTCTTTCCCAAGGGCCCTTTGAAATTGGTCTGCACCCCATTACTGGGTCCCTGTCCCTGTTTTCATCAGTTATACGTAGGCAAATTTAAAGACTAGTATGATTTGAACAAAGAATCGAAGAGTCATACACAAAGCCAATCAACATCAAAATCTTAGGCAAGCAAGAAAAACTGATCATCAGAGTAAACTCACCATCATAATCAGATGCTTAGACATCAGCAATATATTACAAGCCATATTGAGAAACAGGAAGATATGGCCCAGGCAAAGGAACAAATTAGAATGTCCTATAAAGCACAGGATTTGAAGCAACTAATCAATGATGTTCAAAGAAATCTCCTAAAGTAATTCAAGGAGTTAAAGGAAAATATGGCTACAGATATAAAGGATACTAAGAAGATGCTGGGTAAGCTTAAAGAAAAATTTGAAAGCCTGAACAGAAAAATAACAGAAATTATGGGAATGAAAGACACAATGGATGCGATTAAAAGTACATAACAGATATCCAAGATGGCAGAGTAGGGAACAGCAGGATGCACTTTTCCTCAAGAAACTGTGGGAAGGATATAGAATAACTGGAACCAAGTGATAAAGAGGATTCCTAACACAAAACCAAACAAAAATGAAACCCTAGACTAGAAAGAGAAACTAACCAACAGAATAAGCCCATCAAGGTAAATGGATGCCCTAGACATCAGCAAAAAATTACAAGCCATACTAAAAAACAGGAAGTCATAGCCCAGTCTAATGAACAAACTAAAAAGCAGAAGGAGAAACACAATGTGGAACAACTAATCAAGGATGTCCAAACAAATATCCTCAACACACTGAAATGAAGGAAGAGATAAAGGATATCAAGAAGACACTAGGGAAACATACACAAGAAATTGTAAACATACATAAAAAGATAACAGATCAGAGTGTTCCAGGAAGATGGCATCAGAGTAAGTAGGCAGGGCTCAATTCTTTCACAAAACAATGGGTAAAGGGCCAAAAGCTGTTTAAGGGACCTGATTTGGAAGTCAGCAGTCCAGGACAGTGCTATACAACTCCCAGGAGGGCATAGGACAGAGAGAGGAAGAATCCAAAACAAATAATGTCAGTTACCAAGCTCCTGCAGCAACCAGAAAGGGCTCCCATAATCCACACCCAAGATATATAGCCTGGATAAAACTCCTGGCTCACTGCAGCTGACTGAGAGGGAAACACATATCTTCCTCCCTGTCAAATGCTATGAATGAAAAGGGAGTGGCAGTCTGAGAGGGGCTTTTCTTCAGTGAATTCAGCCAGCAGAGCCCGCTTTGAATCTCGGCTCTGGCCAGACAAAAACACACCAGAGCAGAAATTGAAAGAAACACCTCCTTGGAAAAGTGTGTTGATGAGCGCTATCTGATGGCAGTTCTTGAAACTTCAAGGAAAAAAACTGGTTTTAGGGCTCTCTTAACCCAAAGTCCTGGGAGGAAATGTGCACCCAATTTAGCGAGTTCCTGGCACGATTTTGATAACTTAAGCTGGCAATTTTTTAAAAGATTATTTATTTCTGCCCCCTCCTCATTGTTTTGTGCTGTCTGCTCTCTGTATGTTCTTCTGTGTCTGCTTGTATTCTCTTTAGGCAGCACCAGGAACCGATCCTGGCACCTTCTGGAGTGGGAGAGAGGCACTCAAGCTCTTGCACCACCTCAGGTCCCTGGTCAGCTGCGTCTCTTATTGTCTCTCCTCTGTGTCTCTTTTTGTTACATCATCTTGCTGTGCCAGCTCTCTGCATGGGCCAGCACTCAGCACAGGCCAGCACTCCTGGGCAGGCCAGCTCTCCTGGGCAGACCAGCTCTCCTGCATGGGCCAGCTTGCCTTTCAGCAGAAGGCCCCAGGAATCTAAACCTGGAACTCCCATACGGTAGATGGGAGCCCAATTGCTTGAGTCGCATCTGTTTCCCTGTGGGCAATTTTAATAACTTAGAATAAGTTGAACCAAATATCAAAGAAGAATTGTCAAAAAAAAACAATAGGCATGAAAGAGAAATTGGCCATCAGAGTAAATTCATCAACATATTCAGATGCCTAGACATAATAAAAAATTATAAGCCACACTAGGAAACAGGAAGAGATGGCCCAGCCAAAGGAACAAACCAAATATCCTGAAGAGATACAGGATTTAAGACAATTAATCAGTGATAATCACACAACTCTCCTAAGTCAATTCAAACAATTAGAAGAAAATACAACTAAAGAGATAAAGGATATTAAGAAGATACTGGGTGAGCATAAAGAACAATTTGAAAGCCTGCAAAGAAAAGTAACAGAACTTAGGGGAAAGAAAAGTAAATACATAGAAGAACTGATAGCAGTGACACAAACAGACATCTGCAAACCAATGTTCATAGTGGTGTTATTCATGATTGACAAAAGATGGAAACAACTCAGGTGTCCATCAATTGACGAATGGACAAACAGATGGTGGTATATACACAAAATGGAATATTATCCACCAGTAAGATTAAATGAAGTCATGAAGGATATAACAACATGGATGAACCTGGAGGACATTATGTTGAGTGAAGCAAGCGAGACACAAGTAAACAAATACTGTATGGTTATGCTATCTGAACTAAATAAATTGTGTAAATCATGGCGTTAATAACTAGAATATTGGTCAACAGAAAATAAAATGATGTTAGAGAATGGGAAGCTGAACATTAACCCATGCAGAATTAGTAAAAAATGTTGTTTTTAATCTTGGGAAGTGAATAGAAAACGTAAAGCACAACACAGTGTTTGAAACTAGCAGTACTATTATATGAGTATGACAGTGTTTGCAAAGATAAGTCTAAAGTCATGTATGTTACTAGAAGGAAAGTTAAAAAATGTAACATGGGACTGAACAGCAGTCCCTCCTTGTTGCTCAAATATGGCCTCTCTCTAAGCCAAATTCAGCATATAAACTCAATACCTTCCCCCCAGTGTGGGACATGACTCCCAGGGATGAGCCTCTCTGGCACCAAGGGATTATTACCAAGTGCCAAGCAGCACTGCTTTGGAAAAAGACCTTGACCAAAGGGGGCAATATTAAATACAAATGAGATTTCATAGCCAAGAGATTTCAAAGTGAGTCGAGAGGTCATTCCAAAGGTTATGCTTAGGCAAGTCTCAGGATAATCTCACTGACTGCCACAGTAAACAGTGCCTCAAGCGGGGGGGCTCCTGAGGGCTCTAGAGACATCTAGACACTATAGGCAGGGGAGACAATCCCAGGAATTTGGTACCGTGTCAGTGGTCCTTACCTTGGAATACATGATAACCTATCCCCTCAATGTATCAGAGTTAGACTCATTTATAATTTCTCTACACCTGGCTCTTCTGCCCCTCTTATTTGAACCTATAATTAGCACTATACTCAATATATATGTGTCTCAGAACATAAATCTTCTGGCTGTTCTTATGCTGTTTGAGCCCTCTCAGAAGAGTTGCAGTCAACACCTACTTTCCCATTCATTAGACTTGCCCAGGACAACTAACCAAAGGATGATGATAGACAAGGCCCATCCCAAAAAACAGAGAGTATCTACAGCTGCAAGCAAGAGAGTTCCATCCATCTTCCCCATGGGATCTAAGTCCCCTCTCAATCAGAAGCAGAGTGGGCATCACCATCCCCAAATCTTCAAGACCAAGGAATGAACAAATATAATGGGGGAATGAATCTAGAGAGTAAAGTAGATTTATTATTCTAGTAATGGAAGAACTTGTAACATTGATATAAAGGCAGTGGTCAACAGAAGTTCTGAGAGGAGGGAGAGGGAAGAATAGGTATAACATGAAGCATTTTGGGGACAATGGAATTGTTCCGCATGACACTGGAATGATGACTATAGAGCATTACACATTTTGTCAAAACCTATAAAATGGTGCAGTACAAAGTGTAAAGTAAACCATAATGTAAACTATACACCATGGTTAGTAGCAATGCTTCAATCGGTGTACATCAACTGTAACAAATGTATCACACTAATGAAAGATGTTGTTAATGGGGAAAAGTTTGGAAAGGAGAGGGGCTGGGGTATATGGAAATCCCCCTATATTTTTTTATGTATCATTTATGTAATCTAAAGCTTCTTAAATAATAATAATAATAAAATATACTAGAAGCATATAAGAGCAGATTTAACAGGCAGAGGAAAGAATTAGCAACGTCAAAGACCAGACATCCGAAATCTCACAGATAGTAGAGCAGATAGACAAAAACGATGGAAAAATTTCAGCAGGCACCCAGAGAACTTAATGACAACACGAAACTCACAAACATATGCACCATGGGCATGCCAGAAGGAAAAGAGAAGGGAAAAGGGGTAGTAGGACTGTTTGAGGAAATAATGGCCTAAAATTTCCCAACTCTTACGAGGAACATGGATATACATGTCCAGGAAGGTCAGCGAACTCCAAGCACAATAAATCCTAGCAGACTTTCTCCAAGACACATACTTATAGGATTGTCAAAGCTCAAGAAAAAGACAGAATCCTTAAAGCATCAAGAGAAAAGAGATCCATAACATACAAGGGAAGCACGATATGATTAAATGCTGGTTTTTCACCTGAAACCATGAAGGTGAGAAGGAAGTGGGATGACTTAGCTAAGGTGCTGAAAGAAAAAAAAAACCTGCCAGCCAAGAATTCTGTATAGAGCAAAACTGTCATTCAAAAATGAGGGAGAATTCAAAATAGTCACAGATTGACAGAAATTGAGAGAATCTGTCAACAAGAGTCTTGCCCTTCAAGAAATACTGACAGGAGTTCTGCAGGTTGAAAGGAAAAAACAGGAGAGAGAGGGTTGGAGGAGAGTGTAGAAGGGAAGATTATTGGTAAGAGTAACTTAAAGGATAAAAATAAAATATGACATATACAAGCCTAAAGAAAAAATGGCTAAAGTAAGTACTGCCTTGACAGTAATATCATAGAATGTTAATGGATTAAACTGTCGAATCAAAACACAGATTGGCAGAATGGATAAGGAAATATGACCCATCTATATTCTGTCTATAAGAAATTCACCTTAGACACAGGGACACAAGCATGTTGCAAGTGAAAGGTTGGAAAATTATTTTACATACAAACAGTAGCCAATTAACGGCAGAAGTAGCTATACTAATAGTGAGCAAAATATACTTTAAATGCGAAACTGCTGTGAGAGACAAAGAAAGATACTACATGTTAATAAAAGGGGTAATCTACAAATAAGAAAGAACAATCCTAAGTATTAATACCCCTAACAAGAGAGCCCCAAAATACTTGAGGGAAATACTGGAAAAATTTAAGGGAAGAAAAAAATGCCTCTACAGTCACAGCAGGGGACATCCATATACCATTATCACCATTAGACAGACTATCTTGAAAAAGGCTTAATAAAGTAACAGAGATCTTGTATTAGAGGAACTAGAACTAATGAGCTTATACAGAACATTACCCCCCAAAACCCCCAAAACAGCAGTATATACATACTTTTCAAGTGCTCATGGATCAATCTCCAGGATAGATCACATGGTAACTCACAAAAGAAGTCTCAATGAATATAGAAAGACGAAATAACGCAAAGCACTTTTTCTGACCACAATGGAATGAAGCTGGAAATCAATAAAGGATGAAGAACCAGAATAGGCATAAATATATGTAAGCTGAACAATCAGTGAGTCAAGGGGGAAACTGCCAGAGAAATCAGTAACTACCTCAAAACAAAGCATCAAAATTTATGGGATGCAGCTATATTAGTTCTGAGAGGGAAATTTATAGTCCTAAAACACTTACATTAAAAAAGAAGAAAAAGTTACAACAAACACCTAACTGCATAGCTTGGAGGAACTAGAAAAAGAACAACAAACTAATCCCAAAGCAAGCAGAAGGAAAGAAATAACAAAGATTAGAGCAAAACTAAAATTGAGAATTAACAACTTAGAAAGATTTAACAAAACCAAAAGCTGGTTTGAGAAGATTAATAATTTTGACAATCCCTTAGCTAGATTAGCATAGAAAAAAAGACAGAAGAGGCAAATAAATAAAGTCGGAAATGAGAAGGGGATATCAACACTGACACCACAGAAATAAAGAATATCATAAGAGGATACTTTGAAAAATTATATGCCAACAAGATGGAAAATTTAGATGAAATGGATGAATTTCTAGAAACACACAGGTAACCTACATTGATGAAAGAAGAAACAGAAGCACTCAACAAACTAATCACAAATACTGAGATTGAATTTGTCATCAAAAAAGACTCAACCAAGAAAAGCCCAGGACCAGATACTTTCACAGATGAATACTACCAATCATTCTGGAAATAACTAATTTCAGACCTTCTCAAAGGAGGGAACATTACCTAACTCAAACTAATACCTAACAACATCACCCTAATACCAAAGACACATAAAGATATTACAAGAAAACAAGTCTAAAGACCAAACTCTCTAATAAATTTTGATACAAAAACCTCAACAAAATGCTTGCTGATCGAAAGCAACACCTCAATTGAATTATGCACCAGGATCAAACGAGGTTGTTTTTTTTTTTTACCAGATAAGCAAATCAATTACTGTACTACATCACATTAACAGATAAAAGGGAAAAATCCACCTGATCATCTCTATCAAAGACAGCTTACAAAATACAGTATTCTTTCTTAATAAGAACATTTCAAAAGATAGGGTTAGAAGGAAACTTCCTCAACATGATAAAGAGTATATATGAAAAACCCACAGCTAACATCATACTCAATTGTGAAAGGGTAATGGCTTTCCCTATAAGACCTGGAACAAGACAAGGATGCTCACTATCACCACTCTTATTTAACATTATATTAGAAGTACTTGCTCGAGCATTTAGGCAAGAAGAAATAAAAGGCATCCAAAATGGAAAGGAAGAAGTAAAACTTTCACTATTTGCAAAAGACATGATGCTATATAAAGAAAGTCCTGAAAAATGTACAAAAAGTTGCTAGAGCTGACAAACAAGTTTAGTAAAGTGACAGAATATAAGATCAACATACAAAAATCAGTAGCATTTCTGTACACTAACAAAGAGCAATCTGGGAGGAAACCAAGAAAAAAATCCCATTTACAAAGGCAACTAAAAGAATCAAATATCTAGGAATAAACATAACTAAAGATGTAAAGGACTTGTACACAGAAAACTACACAACATTGCTATGAGAAATCAAAGACCCAAATAAATGGAAGAATATAACATGTTCATGGATTAGAAGACTAAATATCATTAAGATGTCTATCTTACCCAAATTGATTTACAAATTCAATGCAATCCAAATAAAAGTTCCAACAGCAATTTTTAATGAACTGGAAAAGCCAATTATGAAATTTATTTGCATGAGTAAGGGGCCCTGAATAATCAAAAATATGAGCTGATGCTTAAATTGTGCTGAAATTTCTATTTAGGGTGATTGTTAATGTTGGGAATGGATAGTGGTGATAGTGGCACGTTATTCTGAATGTAGTTAACTGTGCTGAATTATGTCTGTAAATGTGGTTGAGAGGAGAAGTTTAAGGACATGTATGTTACTAGAAGGAAAGTTAGAAGCCAAAACATGGGATTTTAAAACTCAGTGAACACTGTTGTAGATGATGGACTGGGGTTAATAGTACAAACATAAGATTGCTTTTTCATGAACTACAACAAATGTACCACACTATTACATGTTGTTAATAGGAAGGTATATGGAAAAAATACACCTAATGGAAACTATAAACTACACTTATCAGTAATATCTTAATATTCTTTGTTCAATTTTAACAAAGGTACCACGCTACTGCAGAGTCAACAACAGAGGGATACATGGGAACAATGTATTTTTTACAAAAATTTTCTGTACACATACAACTTGCCTAAATTTTTAAAAAAATGCAATAATTTAAGAAAGCATTATGTGAAGTGAAAGAATCCAGACACAAAGTACTATATAGTCTATGATTTCATTAATATAAAATGCAAAGATAAATAAATTTATAGAGATGGAATCAGATTAGTGGTTATGTAGGGCTGGGGAATGATAGAGGGATTGAGAGATGCCTGCTAAGGGGTAGGCAGCTTTTCTTCTTGGAGTGATGAAAATGTTCTACACTTCACTGTGGTGATGAATGTACAACTGTGTGATTATAATAAAAGTCATTGATTGTACACTTTGGATATATTGTATGGTATGTGAATATATCCCAATAAAAGTGGTTTTAAAGCATGGGGCACACATTGTGCAGGCCCTTGTAGTTCAGTATAAGAACTATGGATATTACTGTAAGCTGGGAATGCATAAGGGTTTCAGTAAAGTGACAAGACCTGACTTAGGTTTTAACAGGATCATTCTGGCTGTGAGATAAGAATGGATCACAGTGGCAAGCAGATCAAAGGCAGAGCAGTGAGGGAGCTATCGCAGTAGTCCAGGCAAGAGATACGGTGCATTGGACAGGGCAGTAGCAGTTAGGGAAACCAGGTGGTCAGGTTTTGCACATATTTGAAATAGCTGATGCTGGATGGATGTGGGGTAAGTGACACAATCTGAAAATCCTCAAAAGCAAACATGAGGAATGAGCAAACATAAGGGCGGGATGCAACTATGGACAAAAGTAGACATTATTATTCTAGTAATGGAAGAACTTGTAACATTGATATAAAGACAGTGGACACCAGATGATTTGAGGGGAGGGAAAGGAAAGAATAGGTGTGACATGGGACATTTTTGAAACACTGTAATTATTTTGCCTGATACTGCAAAATAATACAAGTCATTATACATTTTCTCAAAACCTATAAAAAATTGCAGTGCAAAGTGTAAAACATAATATAAACTAGAGACCATGCTTAATAGCAAAGCTTCAATATTTGTTCATCAAGTGAAACACCTGAACCACACTAATGAAAGATGTTGTTCACTGAGAAAAGTGTGTTAGGGAGAGGGAGTAGGGTATATGGGATTTCCCTATATTTTTGATGGAACATTTATGTCATCTAAAGCTCCTTTAAAAATAAAGAAAAAAAATTTTAATTGTGACATAGAAGCAGAAGTATCAATGAGTTGTCATGCTAGGCAACAGAAAGACTGAGGCATCATCAAAACTATTTGATATCTGAAAACATGGAAAGAGTTTACCAAAGAGAGAGTGCATTGAATAAGATCCATAAAAAACAAAAACGATACATTGGTCTTCACCAAACTTTAAACTACTGATGTGCAAAAGACAAATTATAAAGGCAAACTACAGATAGGGAAAGATATTTTGCAAACTTAACCATGACAAAGAAAGAAAAGATATCTAAAACATTTGGAGCTGATATCTGGATAGATACCTAGAATATCAGGAGTGGATGTGGCTCAAGCAATTGAGTGCCTTCTTCCCAAATGGCAGGTTCTAGGTTCAGTTCCAGGTACCTCCTAATGAGGAATGAACTATGGACTAGAGTGGACTTACTGGTATTTTACTACAGACTTCTTGTGATTCCAGCAATGGAAGAAATTGTATCATTGATGTGGAGACAGTGGCCACTGGAGGGTTTGGGGGCAGGGGCGGGAAAGACAGGTGTAATGTGGGGACTTTTTTGGGACTTGGGAATCATCCTGAATGGCACTGCAATGACAGATATAGGCCACTGTATATCTTCCCACAGCCTGCAGAATTGTGTGGGAGAGAGTGTAGACTACAATGTGAACTATGACCCATACTCAATGGCAATGCCCCAGGATGCATTTATCAATTGCAATGAATGTGCCACACCAATGAAGGATGTTGTTTATGTGGAAAGGTGTGGAAAGCGTGGGGAGCAGGGCATATGGGAATCCCTATATTTTTTGTGTAACATTTGTGTACTCTAACTTTAAAAAATATATTTTAAAAAAATGAATAAAGCTATGAAGCATGTAGGGGAAAAAAAGGTGATGTTTAAATAGACCTGTATTTTACATATTTAGACAGTTACTTGTTAGCTGGTTTCTAATTTAATTGGTTATTTATTTACTAATGCTTCAGCCATGTAGTCACCTATACATTATTTAAATGTATTTAACTGCTAATAGCTGTTTCAGAAAACTGAAAAAAAAAACAAAAACAAAACCTCAGTGGAGCCAATGTGGCTTAGTGGTTGAGTGCTGGCTTCCCACTTATGAGGCCTGGGTTCAACCCCTGGCCCTGGTAACACAAACAAACAAACAAACAAAAACAAAACCCAGATATCTAGAATATATTAAAATAATTTCCAAAACTCTAAAAATAAAACCATAAAAAAACAATCCTATTAGAAAATGGGCAAAATATATGAATGAACATTTCACCATAGCAGATATATGGGTGAGAAATAAGTATATAAAGAGATACTTGATATAATTAGCCATCAAGGTAATGCAAACTATACCATTACGAGATGTACACTATTAAAACAACTGAAATATAAAATGACAATACCAAATGCTGGTGAGAATGCAGAGAAACTGCATCTCTCATACATTGTTTGAGGGAATGTAAAATAATACAGGGACTCTGAAAACTAGTTAGCAGTTTCTAATAAAACTAAATATATACTCATCATACAACCCAGCAAATGCACTCCTGCACATTAATCACTTAGAAATGAAAACTTATGCCCAAACTAAAGCATTAGTTTGATCTTTGAAAAGATTTAATCAAACTGATAAACCTCTAGCTAGGTTAACCAAACATAAAATAGAGAAGATACAGATTACCAATACTAGGAATGGAAAAGGGGTCATCACTGCTGGTTCCACAGACATTAAAAGGATAATTAAACAAAGAAAAAAAAGGATAACCAAAGAAGCCTATGTACAACCCCATGTCCAATAATTTGATAACTTAGATGTAATGGCCCAACTCTTTGAGAGATGCAAACTATCAAAACTCACACAAGAACAAATATATAATCAGAATAGCCCTACAGCCATGAAAATTTTGAATCCTAATTAATAACATTGTGAAAAAGAAAGGACTGGATACAGATGGTTCACCAGCAAATTCTACCAAACATTTAAGGAAAAATGAAACCAATTTCTCCACAATCTCTTTCAGAAAACAAAGCAGAGGGAACATTTCCTAACTCACTCTATGAGGCCAACATTACCCTAATGGCAAAACCAGATAAAGATATTAAAAGAATAGAAAATTACATACCATTATGTCTCATGAACATAAAACCAAAATTTTGTCCCATTGTCTGGGACTGTTCAGCTGACTAGGGGCCTCCTGGAAGGAAAATTCACCGAACAGGACATACTTCAAATGCGTGTCATGAACCCTTCCCAGAATCTTTATTATTATTGTATATTTTGTGGGAAAAACCACATGCTTATTTTAATAAATATCAAATGTTGAAAGAGCTACACAATGAAAGGTGAGCCTCCCTCCCATCTAGCCCCTGCTCCCTCAGTTCTACTCCCTCCCAGACACCCACTGGCCAATTTCTCGCATCTCCTATCCCAGATGGATAGCCCATCTGGGCTCAAGTATATTTGCCTGTGTCTGATTGTACAGCCTATTTTTTACACCTTTTTTTTTTTTTTACTT
>JAQZBX010009391.1:0-44088 GCA_029593785.1 Cabassous unicinctus
CATGTCGATCTTTTGAAAAACAAACTGGAACCGAGTGATGAGAGTGTTGAAGTTTTCAAAGCCAGCCATGGCTGGTTTGATGATTTTTAAAAGAGGACCGGCATCCATAGTGTCGTGAGGAATGGCAAGGCAGCAAATGCAATAAAAAGGCTGCTGATGTATTCATCAGAGAATTTCAAGACTGTGAAGAGGCTGAGGAGTTAGTGGAGGATCATCATGCGGAGCTCAGCACTGAGGAGCTGCAGGGACTACAGAAGAGGCAGCAATAAGAGGTGGCTGAAGAGATTTCTCCAGGTGAGGAGGAGATAAGGGAGGATGTCCCCAGTTCCAGGATAAAAGAAATGTGTGCAAAATGGGCAGAAGTTCAAAACTTTGTGGAGAAGCACCATCCAGACAAAGCTCTGACAAGTAGGAATGTGAATTTATTGAATGACCAAACAATTTCACACTTTCGAGGAATTCTGAAAAGAAGACAGAAGCAGTCCTCATTGGATAAGTTTTCAGTGAAGGTGACAAAGACTGTGTTAGAGCCTGTGGTGAGAGTTGAAAAAAGGCAGAAAAGAGAAAGAACACCTGAAGTGCCAGTGCTCGATGCTCTATTGGAAGGTGACTGTCCTTCCAAGCAGCACTCCATGTAACCTCTCCTCCTCACCACTCTCCTCTACCATCCCATTAGGCCATGGACTCTTCTCAGTGCAGGTAAGGTGAAGTTTTTATTTTATTTAATCTAAGTATTTATTAATTTTTAGGTTTATTTCTCATGTAAAGTAATGATATACAACCCTATCTTTTTACATATTGCCTTAAAAGTGTGCATTATCTTTGGTTTGGGAACACATTAAATTTATTTACATTACTACTTATAGGAAAAATTTGTTTGGTCCTTGTTATTTTTGGTACTCATATTGCCTCCCAGAACCAGTTAATGACAAGTACCTAGGTACCACTGTATCTTCACACCACTGTTTTGTGCTCTTTATTTAAACAGGTGATTGCTTCACTAACTTTTTTTAAAACTTCATATTAACATTTTTTCTAGTGAACATTCTACTGCTGCTTGTTTTTCTCATTTTTTCTCCATTGTTATTGGGCTATCTTCAATTTTTAATTCTATACTGGTTTCTTTTTAAATTTAGCTCATATATATGTAGGTGAATTCTTTCTTGACCTGCTATTTTCAGTCCTTAGAGGAAATGAGGCTATTTACAGAAAGCCTACCTAATGGAAAAAAAGGAAAGGGAGAAATCCACTGGATTCACTCTTTCCTATCCTTCAGCCTTTCACCAATGTCTTCCACTGGCTGAACCAAGTTAAAGTCAGTTGAAATAAAAGCCTCAGAACCGTGGCCAGTGCCATCCTCTCTTATGATGTAGAGTATAACAAGATGAAGGCTGTTGAATGGATTGGAGAACAAACTTCCTACCTCTTTTTCCTGTACATCTCCTCCAACCCAAGCTTAATTCCATCCATCGTTTCACCCTGGGTCCCTTTCAAAGACTGCTTTTGCCTTCAAACGGAACTATATTTGGCTAAACTAAGATAAAGTTCTTGGGCTGTACAGAGGAGGATTGGAAATGGCTATT
The DNA here is from genome assembly GCA_029593785.1 of Cabassous unicinctus. Classification (NCBI taxonomy): domain Eukaryota; kingdom Metazoa; phylum Chordata; class Mammalia; order Cingulata; family Chlamyphoridae; genus Cabassous; species Cabassous unicinctus. Next base: position 1,584 of record JAQZBX010009391.1, read on the forward strand.
TTGCCTTTGGAAGTTAAGTAAAAAATAGAGATAGTAGGCCTTAGTCCCATGAGTAACACATTTATTTACATTGGCAAAAGGGACTTTAGAGGGAATATGAGGGTGTCCAATGCATGCTCTGAAAGTAAAACTGCTCATAGCTCACCAATCTTTCTTCTGATTAGCCCCATGAACTCAGGAAGGTTTACACTATAAGGTCCTTTTCCACTGTAGGCCTATATGCTCCTGTACTCCAGCTATATGCACCCATCCCCAAAGAAAAGGGAGGAGGGTACAGTTTTTCATTTTCAGACATATTTCAGAGCCACCAGCAAAATGAAGGGGAGAAAGTATGAAAGGAAGGTCTCCCTGCAAGTCAGAATAAATACACTCCAGCCATCAGGAAAGGGAAGGAAGCCTCACTTGGCTGTGACATTTCCCCATGGAATAGAGCTGGCAAAAGTGCGAGGCTGAGTAGAAACAGCCAGTATTTATCCTTCTATGCCTTTCCTCACCTGAGGAGAGGGGCCTAGCATCCCCAGAGATGCAGTAAAGCAACTAACAAAATCTTGACTCAAAGGCCTTTACCTAGTGTGGTGGTTTGGAATTGTATGTACTCCAGAAAAGTATGTTCTTAACTTTAATCCATTCCTGTGGGTGTGAACCCATGAAAAATCAAACTGACTATAATTTTGGGACTGAATAAGTGCAAGAGGTTGGATTTTCTATGCTGGCCAAACATCAAAATGTACACATGGCATGTGTAGCATTCTTTAAATCCATTTGCTGAAGTGTATTTGACATCAAATTAGTTATAATTAGTCCTTCATTTTATAGACTAATATCATTGGTACAGTTTAAAGCCATTAGCACAAGTTTTATCCATTGATAATTTTACAGTAAATAGATTTCATTCCTTTTGATAATTATCAAAGATGTACTTTCTACAATGACATTTAGATTAATGGCATTTTTTGATAGTTGTATGACTTTTACTGCTAGACTAATCAGAATAACTTTAAAAAGGATTAAAAGAGAAAGATCAACATTTCAAATTATGCATAGTTATTTAGCCATTTCACAGTTTCTTTAAGATGAAATGCTTAAACTTGTTCCTTTGATAGTTAAGCTTTTCTTTTTTCTTTTATAAAATTATACCAGGACACTTCTTTTTTAAGATTCTGAGTTAATGGGGTTCAAAAGCATTTTGTGGAAACATGCCAACTAGTAATAATGCAGCAATACTTTGAGTTTAATATACTTTGTCCTTTTTCTAACTTAGGAAATCCAAACTGGTTTGTACATCAGATTCAGTAGAAAGATGTTCATCTCCAGCAGAGAAAGCTAACTGCATGGGTGGGAAGGTGATAGCTCTTCTCATTCCTCTCCATATCCTTCTAGTAACATAAAATGTACTCTGTAAATAATTTACAAATGAAGCAAACATTTTATTTTAATTGTTACTTATTATCTAGACATTTTCTCAACACTTAAATTTGTAAAATTAAGACCATGTAAGGGTATGTTTTTAGAGAAATCCAAGTTTCAATAACCTACAGAACATCTGTGATTGATCTTTCTACAGCAGCTTCAGTTTTGTGCCAACATTCCATGTATTTGAATATAAGTAAAAACTGATACTTATTAAATTAAAGCAGACTTACAGCAGCTGTTTGTATGCCTTCATGTTCATTTTTATTTATTTTAAATCTCTACACTGAGAAATGAAGTACTGTATTATCAGACCAGGAGGCACTGCTGTGAAAGATAATTTGCTGCCCTACAATATCAATTAAAAAAAAAACATAAAAGAAATATTTTTAAAAATGAAGTTATTTCATTCAAGAAGGTGTAGCCCACCTTGATCAGGATAGGTCTTAAACCTATTACTGGAGTCCTTTATAAGGGAATGAAATTCAGATTGAGAGAGCGAGAGAAAGCCACAGGAAGCAAGAAGCTGAAATGGAACCCAGAAGAGAAGGAAGGATCAAGGAGATACTGCCATGTAGTGCCATGTAACAGAGGAGCCAAGGCTCGCCAGCAATGAGCCCCAGAATACCACGGTCTTTGGACAGAAATCACTGCCTTGATGATGCCTTGATTTGGACATTTTCCCAACTTCAAAATTGTGAGTGAATAAATTCCCACTGTTTAAGCCAAACCATTTCATGATATTTGCTTGGCAGCACAGGAAACTAAACACCTATCATCTAATTTTTAAAAGATGGCAGTCTGAAGATATACTACATATATTGATTCACATTCTAACACTTTCCTGCAAGTTAAAGTACCTGAGTTTCAGGTTTCTTATCTTAAAATAAGAATAATGGTTGGAATGAGGGTATAGGATTGATATGAAGATTAAATAACTTTAACCAATAAGATAATGAAAATAGAGCACCTAGTTTATGTTATCATCACTTTTATTATTTTGTACTTTGATGTTATGGAGATGACTTCTTTCCTTAAAACCTCATGAACCAACCTCTGCTGGCTTCAAACTTTTCCTCTGCTGCTTCCTCACCTCTCTCAGCCTTCACAGAATTGAAGAGAGTTAGGGTCTTGCTCTGGATTAGGATCTGGCTTAAGGGAATGTTATGGCTGGTTTGATCTTCCATCCAGACCACTCAAACTTTCTCCATATCAGCAATAAGACAGTTTCATTTTTCTTGTCATTCATGTGTTCACTGGAGCAGCACTTTTAATTTCCTTCAAGAACCTTTCCTTTGCATTCATTACTTGGCTGTCTGGCATAATGGGCTAAGTTTTTGCCTTGTCTCAGTTTTTATATGCCTTCCTCACTAAGCTTAACCATTTCTAGCTTTGGGTTTAGAGTGAGAAACGTGTGACGTTTCCTTCACCTGAACACTTAGAGGGACTTGGAGGGTTATTAATTGGCCTAATTTCAATATTGTGTCTCAAGGAATCAGGAGGCCTGGAGAGGTAGAGACAGGGAATGGCCAGCTGGTGGAGCAGTCAAAACACACATTTATCAATTAAGTTCACTGGCTTCTATGGCACAGCTTGTAGCACCCCAAAACAATTCCAATAGTAACACCAAAGATGACTATAACAAATATAATAACAAAAAAATTTGAAACATTGTGAGAATTAACCAAAATATGACACAAAGGCATGAAAGGAACACATTGGAAAATGGCATTAATAGAATTTTTTGATGCAGGGTTTCCGCAAACCTTCAATTTGGAAAAAAAACACACAATATCTGAGAAGTACAATAAGACAAAGCACAATAAAGCAAGGTCTGCCTTTACAACCCTATTTGCATTACAGACAACTTTGCACTAATGCAGAACTACAGAAATTGAAGAATAACAGTTTTTTAAAAATTTCACTTAAAAATATAGTATTAAATGTACACATTAGTATAATTTGATATTCTAAGCATTTCAGTGTTTTTCACCCGTGTAAAGGAATTGAACTATGAAATATAGATTTAAAAGTTAATTTTTTTTCCAGTTTATTTTTCCTAAATAAGTCCATAGCAATCCTGTGTATGTTCATATCATTTTCATCATTTATGCTGTCTTCAGGGGATTTCAGTACAATGGCAAAATTAAGCACCAGCTTAAGAAAATGCACTGCTTTTGTGTATTTAGTTTTCATATAATTTCTGTGTTTTGGCAGGTAAATGTTTTTTTTTTTTTAAATCCTGCTATTGCTTCTCGGCCTTTTGGCTAAGATCAAGTGTAAATTACTGTCTACCAAATTGCTAGACACCTATAATTTGACATCTATGGGTAATAAGCTTATATAAGAGTTAATTTTATGCAATAGGTTAATCTATAGTCCTTAATCAGTTTAAATATCATTAAAACATGAAAATACAACTTTCCTCATATATCATCAATTGTAAGTAACTCTCCTATAGATTGCTACCCTTTTAAATAGAGTTACAAAACAAACTGATGACTAAATTATGAAAAGGAACATTTTAAGAATTTTCATAGTGACATTAGGTAAAAGGGGACCCTAATATGTTATTGTGACTTTTTAAAATATACTTCTAAGGCTAGATGGTTCTCTAGAGCTAATTTTCCAAAACATTGAGAGGAGAATATTTTATATTCTTTCTATATATAGCACTTAAAAACACTTTCAAGAGTCTTTCTTAAGTTCTAGCCCCATCTCTCTGCTAGTTTAGCTATTTCCCCATATCCTCTCATAAATGAAACAAGAATTCAATGCCATTGTCTCAGTATGCAACAAAATTGCCTCTGAGCCTCCTCTTGTCTAGCTTAATTATTTGATAGCCTAATTTAACAAAGAAAGAAAATACGTAAAAGCGGGAGGGCAATCATATACCCTTATCATAACACGGTAATGGTTATATATACAGGAATTTTCTTTTCATAGAAGGGACCAAAATTGCCTCATCATATTCAAGGCAACATGATAATAGACATCATTTAAGTAATTTTTTCTTGAATATATTGAAATTTCAGAGAACATAAATTCAAATCTTCCACAGAGTATTATATTAATGGTATTATTCTAGTGCAATAGCATTTAAAACGAGATTATTGTTCCTTTTCTGTCCTTTCATTATTATAAAAAACATTTATTCTAACGATAGGGAATTTTTGGAATATACAATATGCTTTTGAAAACACCCTTCTCCCTTACCTTTGTCATAAAGTTTGCTTCACAATTATTGTTAAGTATTATTAATACCTATTATTTTGTCCAAGAGCACTTTTGGATAAGAACATTATCAAAAGTTTATGGATGCTTACCTAAGAATATAGTCGGTAATAATCAGAAACTGCCTATAAAATTAACATTATCATTTCTAAAGGTAATAAAAACAGTAAAAGAAGAAAGAAGTAAAATGTACATCAGACCTAGATAGAGCTAACCATTTTATGCTCTCTAATATCACTCAACATGTACGATAACATTGAAGGAAAATGGACTGTATAGTTTAACTAGAACTAGGGACAATTTATTATTAAATAACTCCACATAGATTAATTTAGCCTAATACTATGCTTAATGATTTAAATGTCCTAGGAAAATAAAATATTTTAAGTAACTAGTGTCTAATTCTATAAGGTTTACCTGCAATTTTTAAAGGCGGTATTGGGGATTGAACCTCGGACCTCATACATGCAAAACAGGCACTCAATCACAGAGCTACGCCCACTCCTGCAATTTTTAATATAATCATTTTTCAAAAAATAAAGTATTAAACACATAGGGTGAAAAAATCTCTATATTTGTGAAAAAATATCCTTGATGTTGAGGTTTAATCAGAAAAAAAAAAACACAGGGAATTTAAAGCCTCAGAAGGAAATGCAACTCTAAGAATAGAAATTCTTAGAGTAATTTTATCACTAAGATTGCAGTGCTCATTTATTTCCATAAAAAGTCCTAAGATTAAACAGAAAACATGAGGGCCTTAAGAAAAAGCATGACAGAATGGATATGGAAGGGTGGGCTGTGGATGTGGCTGGGACTATGCAAGGAATGGGGAAACATGGGGAATGAGAAAGCAGTATAAAAACTGACACGAAGCAGTGGCATTCAGGGTCTGCAGGACTAACTTCAAATCAGAGGCCATATGAAAATCTTGAGATGCTTTTATCCTGAACATATTTTTAGATATAATCATGGGGTGCTCTGAACATAATGGAGCCATCTGACCTGTTATTAACAAATTTTGGAAAATTTTAGTATCTTACCCTGAACTATGACCCTAAAATTAAGGAATTACACATACCCTACTAAATATGAGGAATTCATTTGTTTAATAAAAAATTATTTGACATAAATTTCAACTTCAAAAATAACAAATCACTTTATTTGAAAGTATAAGGTAAATTCAAGTGGACCAATAACTTAAAAGGTTATTTTTTTATATAGTGATACATAACATTTCATTTCTCTTTCCATATTAAAATATATCTTCAAAACTCCAAATAAAATTTCGCATGGAATTTTCAGAATCAGAAGCAAACTGAAATTTTAGAACAAGAATTAACTTCTATTGCCATCTAGTTCAGCAACCAATTTTGTGTAAATATGATACTAGAAATATCAAGTGACTGACCCAAGTTAATACAATGTACTAACAGCCATTGTAGCACTAAAATCATGATGATTTCTTCTTCCTTAAAGATGGGTGCTGTCCTAGTGTCCTATAACATCTGATCTCCAAGTCCATAGGATGGGCTAGAGGCAATGTGATGGCCAAGAAAACCCAAACTAAAGGCGGCATTCTTGTATTTATTAGAGAAGTTGTGGGTTTACAGAACAATCATCCATAAAATAGAGGGTTCCCATATACCACCCTATTATTAACACCTGCATTGGTGTGGAGCATTTGTTATAAATGATAAAAGCACATTTTTTATAATTGTACTATTAACTATAGTCCATGGTTTAACTTAGGGTCCACTGCTTGTATTATGCAATTCCATGGATTTTTAAAAATTTTTATTCTAGTACCATATATACGATAAAATTTCTCCTTTTAACCACATTCAAATATATAATACATAACTATGTTGTGCTATGGTCACCATCATGCATTACCAAAACTTGTCCATCATGCCCAAAAGAAATTCTATACAGCCTTGACTCCCTATTTCCTATCCCCTGGTAACCTATATTCTAGATTCTGACTCTATGAGTTTGCTTATTCTAATTATCACACAAGTGATATCATATAATATCTTGCACTTTTATGTCTGGCTTATTTCACTCAACATAATGACTTCAAGATTCATCCATATTGTAGCATGTATCAGAACTTCATTCTTTTTTATGGGTGAATAATACTTTATTGTGCTTATACACATTTTATTTATCCATTTATCACTCAGTGGGCTGTTGGGTTTCATCTATCTTTTGGCAATGATGAATAATGTTGCCTGAACATCGATGTGAAAATATCCGTTCAAGTCCTTGTTTTCAATTCTTTCGGATATTTACCAAGAAGTGGGATTACCATGTCATATGGTAACTCTATAATTAACGTCTGAGGGATTGCCAAACTGTTTTCCACAGTGGTGGCACCATTTTACATTCTCACCACCAATGAATGAGTGTCCCTATTTCTCCATATCTCTCAAAAACTTGCAATTTTCAATTTTTTTAGTATAACTATGGGCCAAAGTAGATTTATTGTTATTGTAGTTATTACCATGTGGTAAGGGAAGAATTTGTAATATTGATATAAAGACAGTGCTTATCAGAGGTTCTAAGGGTAAGAGAAGGGATGAATAGGTGGAACACAGGGCATTAGAATTGTTCTGTATGATAGATACATGACACTATATATTTGTCAAAGCCTATAACACTGTACTGCACGAAGTGTAAACCCTAGTGTAAACCATACATCACAGTTAGTAGCAATGCTCAATATTGGTTCATAAATTGCAACAAATTTAAGACACCAACACAAGATGTTAATAGGGGGAAATGTGTGTAGGTTGGAAGATGCTACATGCTCATCCCCTATTCTTTTATTATTTTTTTCATTAGAGGAGTTGTGAGCTTACAAAACAATCATGCCTAATGTGCAAAATTCCCATACAGCACCCCTCCACCAACACCCTACATTGTTGTGGCACACTTGCCACAGAATAGGAAAGAATATGAGCAGACTATTACCATTAACCATGGTCCACTGCGTACACTTGGTATACTTCCATTACCCTTCTATTAGCTATACTAAGTATTAGTATTGTGTATTTGTTATAGTTTATGAGGGAACCCTCTCAATTTATACTGTTGATCACAGTCTATCTTCCATCACATGATTCACTGTGTTATAGTCCCAAAGTGAACACTCAAAGGCTCTCACTTTCAGCACCCAATCGTGCAGTCATTGCCCCAGTAAACCTTTGAATGTTTTCCTTAGTCCAAAATAAATAAATAAGTAAATAAATCCCATATCCCCTGTAGCAGTTTGGCATTATTTATGAATTCCAAAAACAGATATTGGATTATGCTTGTAACTGTTTTTTTCCCTCTGGGCTTTTTAGTTTATTTGCTTGTTGTTTTTTTTTCTTTGTGGAGGCACCGGGGACCAAACCTGGGACTTCCCATGTGGGAAACCATACCCACTCCCCCATAAGTTTTGATATTTTATGTTCTTGTTTTATTTAGGCTCAAGATATTTACTGATTTTCCTTGCAATTTCTTCTTTCATCCACTGATTATTCAATAGTGTGTTGTTTAATCTCCATGTATTTGTGAATTTTCCCTTTTTCTGCCTGTTGTTGATTTCCACCTTTATTCCATTATGATAAAAGTGCCTTGTATAATTTCAATATTTTTAAATGTATTGAGATCTGCTTTGTGACCCAACATATGGTCTATTCTGGAGAAAGATACTTGAGCACTTGAGAAGAATTTGTATCCTGCTGTTTTGGGTGCCATGTTCTGTATATATCTATTAGGGTTAGTTTATCATATAATTCAAGCTCTTTGTTTCCTTATTGATCATCTGCTCAAATGATCTATACAATGATGAAGTGGTATATTGAAGTTTCCAACTCTTATTGTAGAGACATCTATTTATCCCTTCAGTTTTGCCATTGTTTGCTTCATGTAATTTGGGGCATCCTGTTTGGGTGAATATGCATTTATGATTGTTATTTCCCATTACCTCCTGGTAAATGGTCCCTTTTATGTGTATATAATGACCTTGCTTCTCTCTAATAACAACTTTATTTTTAAAGTCCTTTTCATCCAATATAAGTATAGTATATTCCAGATTTTTTCTTCCCAGCCTTTCACTTTCAATCTATTTTTATCCTTGGATCAAAGGCAAGTCTCTTGTTGACAGCATATAGATGGCTTATATTTTCTTATCCATTCCACCAGTGTGTGTCTTTTGATTGGGGAATTTAATCCATTAATATTCACTGTTATTACTGTAAAAGCACTTCTTACTTCACCATTTTGATCTTTGTGTTCTATCAGTCATATCTTGCTTTCACCATTTTTTTTTACACTTTTAGTTATTTTTATTGATATAATCTTCATTTCTAGAATCTCTTCCAGGCCTCTCCCTCTTTTTTTTTCTTTTCAGGCTGTAGCACTCCCTTTAGTATTTCCTGCAAAGACAGTCTCTTTGGTACATACTCTCTCGGTTTCTGTTTATCTGTGAATATTCTAAACTCGCCCTCATTTTTGAAAGACAATCTTGCCATATGTAAGATTCTTAGTTGGCAGTTTTTCTCCTTCAATATCTTAAATATATCATACCACTGCCTTCTTGCTTCCATGGTTTCTGATGATAAATCAGCACTTAATCTTGTTGGGTATCCCTTATATGTGATGAATCACTTTTCTCTTGCTGCACTCAGGATTCTCTCTTTATCTTTGGCATATGACATTCAGATTAGTATGTGTCCTGGTGTAGGTCTATTTGGATTTATTTGGATGGAGCACATTGTGCTTCTATTGTCCTTCAATAGGGTTGGGAAAGTTTTTAGCATTATTTCTTCAAATATTCCTTCTGCCCCTTTTCCCTACTCTTCTTCTTTGGGGACACCCATGACACATATACTTGTATATCTTTTGCCAACATTTAGTTCCCTAAGATGCTGTTCAATTTTTTCCTCCCTTTTCTTTATCTGTTCTTTTGTAAGTTCATTTCCAGAGGGCTTGTCTTCAAGTTCACTGATCCTTTATTCTGCCTCTTCAACTCTGCTATTACATGCCTCCTGTGTATTTTTAATTTCATTCAATGTGCCTTTCATTCCCATAAGATATGCTATTTTTCTATATATGCTTTCAAATTCTTTATGCTCACCCAGTATCTTCTTGATATCCTTAATATCTCTAGTCATCTCCTTGAATTTATAAAGGAGATGTGTTTGAACATTCATGACTAAAACCTTTTTGTCATCTTCAGGCTTAGCTTGTTCTTTTGACTGGACCATATCTTCCTGTTTCTTGTTATGGATTGTAACTATTTGTTGGTGTCTCAGCATATGATTTATTAGATTTATTTATTCGGAACACAGTTTCTCTCTTTAGTCTAGGGCTTTCTATTTGATTGGGTTTGTGCTAAAGCCCTTCTTGGTTACTTGGTTCAACTTTATTTGGAACTTTATAGTGGCTTGTGTTTAGCCAATCTGAATTTTTTCAGTTCTTTTTCATCTGTTTCTTGCTCTTTCTCCCTTGGTGATTGCAGAATAGGAGTCAAGGATGTGGTTGATATTGTAAGCCATGGAGTTTGAAGCAGCCTGCATTGCCCCACGAACTGATGAAACTTCTCCCATCTTTCTCCCTGGCAGAGGTAGGGACAGAGCCACAGCTGTGTGCAGTAATCCAAGCCATGCAGACCAAGACCATCTGTAGTTGCCCAGAGAGACTGATGAAGGTCCATGCCCTCTCCTTCCTCTCCTGTCTGGTGTGGGATGGAGCCTCAGGTTTGAGCAGCAAACTAAGCCATGCAAGTCAAAAGTGACTGCAGTTGCCCAGGTAGACTGACAAAGCACTAGGCCCTCATCCACTGTCAGGAGTGGGAAAGGAGCCCCTGGTGTTCCCAGCAATCTAGTCCGTGCAGACAAAAGCAACTGCAGTTGCCCAGACAGGGTGAGGCAGCACTTTCCCCCTTCCTGCTCTGTCAGGGTTGGGGATGGAGCCACAGATGTGTTCAATAATCTAGTTCATGCAGGCCAAAAGTGGCTGAAGTTGCACAGAGAGGCTGAGGGAATACTGTCTTTCCTCCTGCCAGGGGTGTGAATGGAGCTAGAGATGTGGCCAACACTCTAGTCTATGTGGGCTGACTAGGAACCTGAGCTTGCTCTAAGAGGCTGGGGAAACACCACCCTCCTCCTGTCCTATGGGGGACAAAAGCATCTGCAGTTGCCCTGAGAGGTCATTTAGGTCACCCTAGCTTCCTGCCTGCTGGAGGTGGGGCCGAGGCTACGGCTGCATCCAGCTTGGGTGGAAAGAAGCCGGTCTCTAACTTCACTGGGATTTTCAATCAGTCCTGCTTCCCCTAATGCTGGGGGTAGAGTTAAAATAGAGGCTATTGGCCTTTTTCTGACTTGGACAGGTTCAAACTTTAGCTGTTCTTAGGATTGGATTTGAGCCAGCAGAATTAACTAATCAGTACCTGAAATCGGTGCCTGACTGTATCTTCCTCCCCTGTTTTTGAGAATGGAGCCTCCAACTCCAGCCAGGGAGTGGCTCCCAAGGCCACCATTGGGGTGGGGGGCTCTGGCCTCTATAGCATGGAATACTCTCCTCATGAATCTTCACTGCAGATGGGCAGTGTTCTCCTTTCGTTCTTCTAAGGATGTTGCAGGATGCTCTTCTGGTCTCCTGGGTTCCCCAAACAGGTGATTTAGATAGCTTGGCTGATGACTAACTGCACTGTAGGAAGAGCTGACTCTTGGAGCTCCTTACTCCATTTTCATTCATTGAGGCCATCTTGACTCATCCCCCTTCATTTAAAAAAAAAAAAAATCTCCAATGCTAATGGTGTTGAGTACCTTTAGAGTGCTTTTTAGACATTTGTATATCTTCTTTGGAGATATATCTGTTCAAGTCTTTTGCCCATTTTTCAATTGGGTTGTTTGTCTCTTTGTAGTTGAATTGTAGTATTTCTTTAAATATTCTGGATATTAAGCCTTTATCTAATAATTGGTTCCCAAATATTTTCTCCCCTTAGTTGAGGCTGTTGTTTAACCTTCATGATATAGTCTTTCTGGCATAAAAATTTTAATTATAATGAAGTCTCATTTATCTATAATTTCTTTTGTTGCTTATGATTTTGTATATAAAGTCTAAGAAGGCATTGCCAGACACAAGGCCCTGAAGATGCTTCCATTTTTTTCCTTCTAGGAGTTTGATAGTTCTGGCTCTTATATTTAGGTCTTTGAATCATTTTGGTTTAATTTTTGTATATGGGGTAAAATAAAGGTCCATTTTCTGTTGAGTCCCTTCTCATTTCTTTGTGGATGTATTTTTTTCATAATTTTCCTTGTGATTACCATGGGTTTAAAATTTAATATCCTAAGTCTATAAAAACCATATTTGATTTGATACCAACTTGACTTCAATAGGATGCACATACACTGTTCCTATTCCCCACGTCCCTCCTTTTTTTGTACGTTACATATTATATCTTTGTCCATTGTACGCCAAAAAACATAGATTTGTCATTATTTTTCCATTTTCATTTTAGCACCTGTAGGAAGTAAGAAATAGAGTTGCATGCCAAAGAATACAACAAATTGTACTGGCATTCATAATTCCCCAAATGTTTACCTTAATGGAGGTCTCTATTTCTTTATGCTACTTTGAACCACTGTCCAGTGGTTCAGACTTTCAGCCTGAAGAACACCCTTTAGCATTGCTTCTAGGGCAGGTCTAGTGGTGATGTACTCCCTCAGCTTTTGTTTATCTCGAAATGTCTTGAGATCACCCTCATTTTTTGGGGAAAAAAGGTTTTTCTGAATATAAAATACTTGGTTAACAATTGTTTTCTTTAAACACTTTAATATTTCAGCCCGTTGCTTTCTTGCCTCCATGGTTTCTGATGAAAAAGGGACACTTAATCTAATTGAGACTCTTGTAGAGAGCACACTGCTTTTATGTTGCAACTTTCAGAACTCTCTCCTTTTCCTTTGCATTCAATACTTTGATCAATATGTGATGGGATGTATTTTTCTTCACATTCATCCCGTTTCATGTTCTCTGGCTTCTTGTATGTGTATATTAACATATTTTCCTAAGTTCAGGAAGTTTTCTGTCAGTATTTCTTTGAATATTCCTTTAGCCCTTTCTCTCTTTCTTCTTTTTCTGGGACCCCATAATACATATATTGATATGCTTGTAGAGTCCCCAAAATTTCTTAGACTATTTTCACTTTTGATAATTCTTTTTCCTTTCTGCTTCTTAGCATGATTTATTTTTGGTGTCTTGTCTTTGAGTTCACTGATTCTTTCTTCTGCCAGCTCCAATCTGCTGTTGGAACCCTACTGGGAGTTTTCATTTCAGCTATTGCGGTCTTCAACACCCATAGTTCTGTTTTCTTTTTTTAAATGTCTGTATCTCTATTGAGATTCTCGTATTTTCATTCATTGTTTTCCTGATATTCTTTAGTTTTTTTCTGTTCTTTCCTCCATTTCCTTGAGTTCACTAAAGGTACAGGATTTTAAAAAATCTTTATCCATTATGTCCACAGTCTGGTCTTCTCAATGTTGGCCCTCCTATCAGGAAGGTCCATGCAAGGCAAATACAAAGTGCAGGACCATCGATGTCTTTTCTGGGCCTGTGTTTTTTTCTGGGCTTTGCTTGCTAGTGGCTTAAGAGTTCTCCTGTTTCCGTAAGTTTGAATGCCTCCTCTACTTCCCAGGATAAAGTCCTTCTCCATCTTCCTGGTGTTCCCCTGCCATATTTAAATCACTTGAGCCTTTGTCCCAGGCTGCCTGCCTCAATTGTTTCTGACAGTGTCTCAGGCTGTTTTTACCTAGAGTGCAAATTCTGGGAGTGGGGGCACACTGGAGAGGAATTTTCCAAATCAGGTTTTCCCAGCCAGAACAAGGCCAGGCACCCACAGAAAGGGAGTGCTGGCCAGCTCTAACTGCCCTGGAGAGAGGATGAAGAAGGGGCCAGGAAGGGTGCCAGGGGCTTTTTCCATGGCTGCCTAAAGCTGCACTTTCTCGACCTGCCCTGCAAATGAAACCCTTTAAGTGTCCTCCACAACTCTGTGGAACCATACAACCTTTAATCCTCCTCCCCGCTGTTTGGGGCAAGTTGAAACAATGGCCACACTCAGAGCCAGACTTCATGTCCAAAGTCCCTAGTCAAAATCTGTGATAAGTGATCCACCTGTGCCCAGCCCAGCTCAGGAGAAGCAGATTTGCCTGCCAGGGGAGTGAGGCTTAGATGTTAGCAGCTATTGTGCCGGAGAGAACAATTTATAGGTCTTTACCATAAGTTACCAGCGTCTTCCATCAGCTTTTTCCTGGATGCTGTACAGGGTTCTACTGGTCTCCAGGGTTCCAAGATAGCTGATTTAGACATTTCCTGCCTGTTTGATAGCTGTTCTGTGGATGGACTGATTCCTGATGCTCACTACTCCACTGTCTTCCCACAATCATCCCCCTAAGGAAGATATTTAAACTTCAGTACAGCAGATACCATCCTCACATTTAATTTGGATTACTAATAATCTAACTTGTCTCCTTGTCTCTGTTTTTGCTTCAGCCCCATACCTCATTTTGTTCTCCATTCAGCACAAAAGTGATCTTTTCAAAATATAAATGAGATCATATTTTCATCTGCCTGGAATTCTCTAATGCTCTCATCTTGTTTGGAATAAAATCCAAACTTCCTTATCATGACTTAAAAAGAGACACTACATAATTCAGCATTTGCCTCACTCTGTGAGCACATCTACCACCAGTGAACACTTAAACAGCACCTACTCTGTGCTAGACACGTTCTGAAGCCTTTACATATATGAATCAATCACTATCCAAAAAGATTCTATAAGTCAAGCATGCTTTTAGTACTGACAGATGAAAGAACTGAGCCTGGAGAGACTGAATCAGTTGGCCGATGTGCAGCCAGGATTTACCCGAGGCTGCCTGACCCAGGCCCTGGGCTTAAAGCCAGGCTGTCCTCTTCCTCTGTTCCCAGCTTCCATTCCTTCAGCCGGACTCGCTTTCCTCTGGTTTCTTTGGCCTTCAAGATTCTGTCCATTTCAGGGCCTTTCTAGTAGCTTTTCCCTTTCTTTAGAATGTTATTCTCCTATGACTTTTCATGGCTTGACTTCTCATGTTTTTCAAATGTCTGTTCAAATATCATTTCCTAAGATAGGCCTTATTTCTCAGCTAAAATAGTCTCTGACTCTCTCCTACTCACAGCTCCTCATCTCGGTCCTGAATATTCACCAATCCTTTACTTTCTCTCTTTTTTTTTTCCTCTTGGTACTTAATATTTCTTGAAATTGTATTATTTTGTTTCTTCATGTACACATTTCTTTTTCCTATATCTCACATTAGAAGGTATTTAAGGATAGTGAGACTTTTTTCTTACCAACTCTTATATTGCCTATGCCTAAAACTGTTACAATAAGTAGCATATCTTGAATTAATTAAATGTTTTTTATGTTTATGATACCTTCTGGAAAAATACTTAGGTGCTTTAAGAACTGACATGAAGATAATGTAAGATTATTTTGTAATTTTAAATATCCTTATTGGAATTGTATGTGTCTTTTCACTTGTCGGTTCAGTTATTTATTGGCTAATCATAAAGTTTAACTTATTATCGAGATTTTAACAAAGCTAGTTTAGATGTCATTTGGCTATATTCTATGTTGTTTTCTTGTTTTGTTCACAGATGCCCTACAAACCCAAAACAAAACAAACAAATGAAATAACAACATGTAGAAAAAGTGTATCATTGTTACTAATATAAGGTTGTCCTAAATATGATACTCTTTTAGGGGGGATTGCATGTACTGGCATTGAAGAATTTGAGTAAATGTAAAATCTGTTAAAACAAAATTATGACAATACAACATTTGATTTTAAACAGGGAGGTGAATATGTAAAGAAAGGAGAAAATAAAAACAAAAAATATTGTGCTTTTTCAGTACTCTGTGTCTTAAATCCAGTAAGCCAACAGGTCTAATGTAACTTTGTATTATATCAACCTCATAAAAGATTATCTTAGAGCTTTGAGACTGCAGAAGAGAGAATAAAATCTATTAGGAAGTATCTGTGCTGGAAAATGTCACCTGTGAGTTGAAATTGGATTTCAGGACCATGGTTTAAGATCCTATCATTTGAGGATATTTATGGATTCAGTATCTATAAACTAACACATGGAGGTTTGGTAATAAGTAAACTTAAACTGAGATTCTAAAACAGGGCAGTAAATATAATCTTATTGTGTTCACTATGACTTTGCAAAATGGAAATCAAGATTGGAAAATGGAAACACACAATGAGTATTCTATATTCAAAAGAAATATACTTCTTAAGAAGGAAGGCAGAATAAAAACTTTAGTTCTTGAAAGCATATGCTTTCATGGAATACATACATAGAAGGGTAGAAACTTGCTTTTACCAAAAGTAGAATAAGACTGAAGTGGTATCAATGATGAAATGTACTATATGCTTTTACATAGATGGAAATAGATGATTTTTGATAGAAGACAAAATTTTCATGGAGGTGTTCAAAGAGCCCTATTTATTGACTACTCATTTTCCTAGCATATATGTTCTCAGAAATTCTTGTATTATTTTGTGCCTAATGTCTTATCTGAGATATCAAAATTACAGGTTAGTAAAAATTCCACGCTATACTCAATTTTGGCAAAAATGAATCTAGTCATTGCAATGGAAATGATGGACCCTGTCTTAGTTTGCCACAGCTGTTATGAAAGTTACCATGGACTGGTTGGTTTAAACAACAGGAATTTATGGGCTCCTCTATGGAGGCTAGAAGTCCAAAATCAAATTATCGGCAGGTCATACCTTTCCCAAAGTCTGTAGTGTTCTGACGGTAGCTGGCTGGCCGTGAGTCTTTCCCCCTGTCACATGGTTATCTGTCTCCTGTTATCTCCTTTGGCTTCTCTTTCTGCATCTAAATTTCATTTGCTTATAAGTACTTAAGTCTTATGAGACTCTAGCTCACCCTGTTTCAGTTTGGTCTCATCTTAACAGGATCAATAAAGATCCCATTTATAATTTAGTTCATATCCACAGGACTGGGAGCTAGGACTTGAACATATATCTTTGTGGGAGAAATGACTCAATCTATCACAGGTACCTTGAAAGAATACACATTTTTCATCTTAAAATTCTTGACAGATAATCATGGAATGAAACAGTAGGTAAATTAAGATACACACCCCAGGTAACACTCAGCAAGAGTTAAAAAAAGATGATGTGAAGACTGATGTTCGGCACACCCTACAGCATACCAGTGCTGTGAGATGCTTAGAGAAAAAAGGTCTATAATAAAATAATTTGTGAAAACAATGTGTAGTTTATTCTTCTTATGAGGTCATTGTATACATTAGATAGTGGAAGGTCATTCTGGTGCCTATTATGGAATAACAAACTACTCCAAAATTCAATGCTTATGACAACAACAACATTAATTTTGCTCATGAATTTGCATGTTGGAAAGGCTCAATAGGGGCAGCTCACTCTGCGTCAGCTGGAGCTGCTCAAAGGCTGGCAGCTGGAATCAGCTGAACCTTCCTTCAGTACCACGTCTGTCTGAGGGTTCATTTGACTTTCTGCTGGAACTTCAGCTGGAGTTGCTCCTGGGACACCCACACATGGACTTTCCAGAGAGCATAGTGGTTGGGTTTTAAGGATGAGCATCCCAAGAATAAAGAAAAAGCCTGTACAAGCTGCATGGCTTTGAATGACCTAGCCACAGCACTTTTACAGCCTCACTTCTACTAGGTACTATTGGTTAGAGTGAATGGCTAAGTCCAGTTCATACTCAAAAGGAAGAGAATTAGTCTTCTTTTAATGAGAAGACTACCAAAAAATTTGCAGATCTGTTTTTTTTTTTTTAAGGTGCTTTTTATGTGTTTGTGTGTTGGTTGGTTAGCTCCAAGACAGAGTGGTCATAGCTGATCAATGATAACAGGTTTTTTAAGGAGGTGCGGGGGGGCAAACCCGAAACCTCATACGTGCGAGGCAGGCACTCAACCACTGAGCTACATCCACTCCACAGCAGATGTGTTTTAACCCACCACAAACGCCTAAAAATACTTAAAAACGTTGAGGCGAACCTCACTTAACATAAAATTAACCCTTTTAAAGTGAATTCTTCAGTGGTATTTACTACATTTGCAGTGTTGTACAACTCACCACTTCTATCTAGTCCCAAAACATTTTGAAAAACTTTAAGAAAATTAAACCTGTTTAACCTAACATTGCCTGACTCTTTTGCTCTTTGTGCTTTTTCTCAGATAACAGTAATTAACATCTTGTGAATATATCATTCTTAGAAAAACTGGAGAACAGCTGCTTTGGGAAAAAAAATACCTGCAAGTACATAGAGTTGCTTTGAGTTTACTTGAGTAGCAGCTTAAGGACTAAGGTTGTAGTAACTTGCACTGTATTTCAAAGGAAAGCTTAGGCACACAGAAGTCTAAAACTAGACTCACATTTTGCCCATCCTAAAAATATATATGTACGTAGGTATGTACATATATACATACTTTCCCCCTTCCTTTCCCCCTTCTTTTCCAAGTTAGTGCACATTCACCTTTTTTTTTCCACTAGCAAAACTTTAATATGGCTTGTTCTGCACAAACTGGACACAGACACACATCACTATCACTGTTATCAGTAAGGGAAAAATAAGGTTACTGGGTAAAAGTAGCAAAGAAGCTTTAACTCATTCATGGGTCTTCCATTATCTCATTATTCCATAAATAAAAATGCCTAGGCCAGATAAAGTAAGATTATAGACGAGAGACCTTGCCCCATAATATTCTACTTATTTATTGGAAAAGGAAGCCATGGAACATTTAGTTGGCTATATCACAAGTTAAGTATTTTTAAATGTAATACACAGCATAGGATATTTACCCATGAAGAATTTATTAACTCTCCCAGGCAAAACAGGTTCCTTCCTCCTTTATACCCCATAGTATTTTGAACAATTTCTCACATCATCAGAGAGTTTTTCCTTATCCACACTTATTCTTAATCTTCAAATTCTCTAATTTCTCTTTTTATGCAACAAAAATTCAATACTACAATATTAAAAGTAAATGAAATCTCTAAATTACACATTTCCTGCTTCACATAAAACCCATTTGGCTTAAAGTGCAGTATATATATTTTGAAGTTCTATATCCTTATGTTAAATCTTAAATTTCCCTTCACTGCTCCATTATAATTCTTCCCCCAAAGCCACCAAGGAATGGCCTAGCTGGGAAATGCAGCAGTCACTTTCAAATGCATTTTCACCTGACTTTTTTGTTTCATTTGATATGGCTGACTTCCTTTCTGTCTCTGTCTTCTCTTAATTTCTACCTAACTCCAATCTCCCAATCTGAATACATAGTTGATTTCAAATGTGTGACATTTTTTTTGTATTTCATAAATACAAAAAAAAATACATTTTTTTTCTATTTCATTTACATGCTCCCAGTTTTCAAAAGGATGGGTCCTAAAAACCAGGAGACATCCTTGATACCTCTTTTTTCTCACCTACCACTTCCTTCGAGTCACCAAATATGATCCACTCTTCCTCTCTACTATCTCTTACTCGTTTTTCTCACCACCCGTTCTTTTATAAGTTAGGGCATCACTCGACATCACAAGAGTGATACTTAGATTATCACAACTGCCTCCAATATCTCACTTTCTTCTGTCTAGCTATCTCTAAACTAGTCACCTTAGCAATGCAATTCTGACATCAGCCACCCAGAGTCAGGGGTCAGACTTTTTAGGCTAAGGGCTCAATCCTGCAAAAAACTGATTCACTTCAGACATCTCAGGGTTTCTCAGGCTATCTATACTTTTCACCAACTGGCTACACATTTGGAGACCCACTCAAGTTTGATAATTCACTAGAATGATTCCTAGAACTCAAGAAAATACTGTACTCACAAAGACAGTTTTATTATAGCAAAAAAGAACACAAATCAGAACGTGCCAAATGAAGAGACATGTAGGGCAAGGTCTGCGAGGGTAACAAACGCCAAGATTCTGGGGTCCTCTCCCTGTGGAGTAAGAAAGCGTCACCCTCCTGGCATATCCGTGTGTATTACCAACTAAGGAAGCTCCCCCAAGCTTTGGTTTTGAATGGGTTCCATTACACAGGTATGAGTGAGTGAATCAACATTAACATAGTTGAACTAAATCTCCAGCGCCCCATCCTGGGCTCAGAGCTCAGCATATTGTGTGACCTAAGTCCCACCCCTCAAATCACATGGTTGACTTTTTGGGCATGGCCAGCCCCCACCCTGAGACTGCTGGTGCTGCTGTCGCTGCCCTAAGCCCTCTTGTTAGCATAAACTACCAAGTGTGATGTAGGAGCCCACCATGAAGAACAAAAATATTCCTATTACTTGGCAAATCCAAGAGATTATCCTGGAACAAGGACAAAAACCACACCTCTCTTTGGAGGCCAGAGTCCTCACTATCCAATGCCAATCCTGCTAATATGAAGTTCTTTAAGTGTAATGTGACTGTATATTTACCTGCTTAAACTAACTCACTTTCTGCAGCCGTATTGAAGAGCTGAAGTTTCTGGAACTCCACAGTTTCTTTTTTTTTAAATTTTCCATGCTGTGCCATTTACTTACATTACTCAATCTTCAGCTGCCAAACTTCCTGTCCTTGATGACTTGACTTAAACATCATATTCACTGTGAATTCTTCTTTAGATTACTACCTTTTATCTTGTTAGGATGCACTGATAATTGGCTTCCATATTATCATCTTGTGATTTTGATATCATGGATTCCTTGAAAACAGAATAATGTTTCTCATTTATATAACTGTAGAGGTTGGATCATACCCACACCCAATGAAAACTTATTTCCTTAATGAAAGAACATGGCCACAGTAGTACCTGCCATGTTTCAGTGTGATTATTTGTTCATGAATCTGCCTCAATTAAAATTTAATGGATAAGAACCATATTTTATTCATTTTTTATTTTTAACCAAGAACCCAGGACATAGTATATACCTTTTAAATTTGTTGCATAAATAGCAAATGAAGAGGTAAAAATGTTGGAAAAGAACCAACTTAAGAAGAAATACCATTAAAAATTTTTCTTGTTATCTAAGTTTTGATAAAGTCAAGGGGAAGCTAGCATAGCATTCATCCTCTAAACATGCAAATCATGTTCCTTTAACTCTGTGAGAAAATATACATTAATTTCACTCTTATGCATGCCTTGTTTCATGTGATTCACTTTATCTACTTTCCTTATGCAATTCCACAGAGAATTTACCAAGAAATCACAGGGAATCTATGACCTGGCTTTAGTGCACTTGATTAAAAAGCTTTGTAATGCCACCTTAAAATGAATGAACAAATCAATGTAAATTTGAGTCAAGCTCTGAAAAAAATAATGCAAACTACCTGCATTACCAATCAGAATTATTTCTTTCTGAAAATAACTGTGGATAAACATACTATTGACAATATAAATAAAAGCCTTAAACTAAAGGCTTTATGAAAATTTTGGCACCACAATGAAAGCACCTACTACTTACAACTTTGAATGGGTCTATACCCCAAAACATTTTCTTTATATTAAAAATTATCATTGCCACCCTTACAGAAAAGGAGCAGCACAAAGCTTTTTTTTTTTTTTTTTTGTCATCCAGCAGTGCGGTGAAGGTATATCTCCACCTTTTACTCCAACTTTAGGATAAGGATACATGCTCAGTGATGGTAAGCAGCCCACCCCATACCATTCAGCTCATAGGCATCAGTCTGGCCAAACCAGCCATCTGATGCTAAGTTTCCACTTCAGCAGATGGAGACAATTGGAATTCAGGAAGGCTCTTTATTCCCACTACCCGTTAGAATTACCCAGGATGTTTTACACACACACACACACACACACACACACACACACCCCTCCACTCAGGATTCTTTTCAGCTTGCTTCCCTAGCCTGAGAAAGGGGTCTCTATGCTGGCGCTGGGAACCTGGAGGGCAGGACTGTCATCGTCTTGAGACCAGCGACGTGTTGAATTCATTTTCAATCCCCCCACTACTGACTCATAAAAAGTGTTCAGCATACATTTGTGAAGTGAGTGAATGAATGAAGGAATGTTTGATGGATAGGAAATGGTTGAGGTGCCTCCAGCTCTGAGTCCTGCATCACCGGGCCTGCATGTGCACGGGGCAGAGGGGCTGCCCAGACCTGCTCTGCTCACGCTCCTCCCTGCCCAGCCCACCGCCACTACTTACCATGAGCCTCCTGGGTGCGTAGCCCAACCCTGGGCCCTGGCCAGAGACCCCGCGAGGCCCCCTGGGACCGCCCCCCTCTGCGGAGTCCCCATCCTCAAAGCCTGTTACCAGCCTCAGAGGGGACGCTGGGGAGGCCTGAAGAGGTCGCGGGGCTTCCTGGGGCAGGGCGGCACAGCACCCTGTGAGAGGACTGGGGGAGACAAGGGGTTCCCAGGGGTGCGGGCGTCTTCAGGGACGCGGCGCATGGGAGGGTAGCGCGGAGGCGCCCTCTTCACCTGCTGAAGGGCTCAGGGAGCGATTCTGACGGAGGCCTCCACACCATCTCGCCAGCCGAGGCTCGGCCGGGGAGGCCTCCGTGACCGGCTCGGTGGGCTTTATCCCGTCCACCCAGAGCCGCGACGGCTGGTCGCCTGTGGCGTCCGCGTCCCAGCGGCTCAGCTTGGGGATGATGGGGTGGGTCCTGCGCTCTGCGATGCTGCACTTCTCCTTTGCGGTGCTGGGCCTCGTCCCGAGGCGGGAGGGCCTCTAACGGGCCTTCTTCAGCCTGGGCCTGGCTCGCGGCCCTCCAGCCTCCTGCCCCTGAGGCTCCTCCCAGGGCTCCCGCCGTCAGAGGGGCACAGACGGGCCACCAGCAGCTGCTCCTTCCGCAAGCGCTGCTCCTCCAGGCCGCAGCCCCGCAGCTCGCGCGCGGTGCTCTGCAGGTGCAGACGGGTGGGAGGCGTCCACCGGGCAGTTTTCCTGGGATCACTACTGCTCCTCCAGGGAGCTCTGGGCCGGGCGCACAGGCCGCATGGCCCGCACGCGTTCGCGGGAGGGCGCCCACGGTGGCGGGCAGGGCGGCTGGAGCGCGTGGCTACGGCGCAGGTGATACACCTCCGGACACTGGGTGCCAGGGAGAGGTGGGGACGCCGGCGGCGGTTCCCAGCTGAAGACCTGCGGCTTCTTGCTGTAGTGCGTGGCGGGGGTCGCCGGCGAGGGGTGCACCCCACGGGCTCGTCCAGCGTGGGCCCCAACATGCTCTCCCCTCAGGACAATGCTCCTCTCCCCGCTGGAAGATGTGGACATCGTCCAGCCGCGCTCGCCCCAGGGTGTCTTCTTGCCATGCGCACCCTGATGCAGCTTCTGAGCCAGAGGTCCAGCTTGAGGGTGGGCACCGTGGGGTCAGGCACAAAAACCTTTTAAATGCAACTTTTGAGTCCATGGCAACTGTCTTAATTCCTTATCCCTATGTCCAAAATTGACGTTCAATAAATTTTCATGTTTTTGTCAGTTTACAAAAGAAATTCCCACAACACCTAAAATCTCGTATAGACCTAAGAGCAAAAACCAGATAATCCACTCTAATAGAGCAGAGCTTTTTCTGTGTTTTCATTCTAATATATCCTGAGAGCCTGGAACTGTGCATGGCACATAATATCTGTGCATGAATATTTGCTGAATCACGAAATCTAGTTTGAATAGAGAGAAACATCAAAATTGAGCATAATCTAAATTATTACCACTGTCCAGGAGAAAATATACCTATATATGTGGATGATACATTTTTCTTCCTGATATCTATATATCACTCATATCTCCCATGATACCATATTTGCATTCTCTCATAAGGACTGTTAAATGATCAATATTTTCAGTCTGACACAAAATTTACTAAGCTTTACAGGAAATTATTACATGTAATTTTTAATATCCACACTAACTTTTCTCAGGACACCACAGCCTTTTCTCATTCATGAAGAGATATGATAGAAATGAATATTTTTTGGAATGAAGCTGAGTTGACGAGTTAGCTACAGATAAATACACTCATGTCACTTCACTGAGGCACTGGCTCTATCTGAGATGTGTAAAGCTCATTAGGTGGCTCTGTGAATAACCCTTTACTGTGTACAAAACATGGTAATTATTGCACCTGCATTTTCTCTTTTGTGTCCTTAGAGGTTAATATGCATTCCTAAGACATGAATATCAAGAGTTACTGATGTCGCAGCTATGCTAAGTTTCTGTTCTGTGAAAACACCAGGCATGCATCCACCACAGGCCCTTTGCTTTAGCTCTTCCCACTGGAATGTCTTTTTCTTCTGATAGTCATTCAGTTCACTCCCTCCATTCACTTGCATCCAGTGTCAAATCCTTGAAGATCTAAGTGACATATCCCTCTGTCCCCTCCCTCGCTTTATTTTTCTTCACAGCATGTATCACTATCTAATATCACTACATAAATGTATATGTGTGTATATGTATGTATACAAATTGAATATATAATATATATATTCATTTGTTTATACACTGGAATATAAACTCCATGAGCAGAATTTTTTTTTGTTACTTTGGCTGCTGTGTCTTGAATAGTTACAAGCACATAGTAGGTACTCAATAAATATTTTTAAATAAAATAAAATACGAGAAGTAGATTTTTGTGGGAAAATTAGTGGAATATCTTTTGATAATAAAGCAATTTGGGCAAGTCTTCATCACATTAAGATCACTTTTTTATGAAATAGCATCTTATAAAACCTTATCCCAGCAAGAAGTTGCACTAATTGTACTAAATATTTAACAATATATATGTTACCATAATGGTCCAATTTCTCTATAATGCATCTTTGGTAGGAATTTTTAGAGCTTAATGATGCTCAATAGAATAGATTCTTCTTTAATTTTAATTAAAGTTTAATTTTTCCATAATAATTTGGAATAGGTAAAATAAATTTCTGTCTAGGCTCATTCCTATGCTACATTTTGAAGTTCCCCCTCCCCTCCCTTAGCCTGGGTTCCCCAAAAAACAAACTTTAGGTAAATGTTCATATGTTAATGTCTTATTAGACAGTAAATTTCCAGGAAGGAAGGTGTGAAAGAAAGAGGAAAGTGAGGCAGGGTAGGAAGTAGACCGAATACCATTGCATATACGTGCCAACATGGCCACAGCTTCAAAAAAAAAGCATAGCCATATCTTAGGGAGATCATTTGAAGTACAAGTTCTTTAATGAATCATTTCAGGGTAAGGAAGGGAAAGTCATTTATTCAAAAGCTCCCTACCAAAACTTGTCTTCCATTGGTCAAAGTCCCCTTTGGGCATCACTACATCTACAGTTTTGTGCTGAGTATCAAAACATTTCAAAGAATGTTGTTAATGTGGGTAAATGTGGGCAGTGTGGGGAGCGGGGCATATGAGAATCCCCTATATTTTTTTTATGTAACATTTATGTAATCTAAATATCATTAAAAAATAATGCCCAAAAAAACATCTCCAGGCTATTCCCAATAAAGCCAGATCCTTTGTGGGTTCACTCTGGCTCATGCCCAAATACAGTGGTCTCACATTGTTAGCTAATATCACAAATACAGGGTTTCAAAACCTGTAGTGATAATGGTAGCAGTAGCAGTCCCCTCACTATTTGGCCATTTTGAACTTGCTTAGGAATCATATCACAAAATGTGTATGTTCTTTCTAGGGTAAAATAATATAACGCTTTCTCATTCATCCTTTCCTCATGGCCAATTATAGACCAAAAATAACTACTGAATAATATATTCTGGAAATGTGAGCTACTGATCAGACCTCATCAAAAGAACAAACACATTTTTATTTTAAGTCCCATAGCTATGTTATGCAATTGAAGACTTCTTCATAAGTAAAGCATATTTGCATGTCTGATTCTCCAGAATAATTTGGATCACATAGATGTTTGTTCTACAAATCGGTTGATTTCATAGCCTTAGCCATTGTTTTAGTTTCCTAGCTGCTAAACCAAATGTCAAACCATTGTATGATATTTAAATTCCTCAAAACACAGTTTTAAGGCTCACAGTTTCAGAGGCTAGAAGGCTTGCTTCTTTCCAGGAACTGTGATATCTTCTGGCTGGCTGGCAATCTTTGGGGTTCCTTGGCTTTTCTGTCACATGGAAATGCACATGGTGGCATCTTTCTTTACTTCCAGTTTCAGTTGATTTCCAGCTTCTGGCTACTACCCATGACTTCCTTTTGTTGTGTATCCAATTTCCTTTGCTTATAAGTATGTGGTGGTTTGGAGTTATGTACCCCAGAAAAACATGTTCTTAAACTTGACCCATTCCTGTGAGTGTGAACCTATTGTAAGTAGGACCTTTTGATGGGGTTACTTCAGTTAATCTGTGTCCCAATTGAATCAGGATAAGTCTTAATCCTGTTACTGGAGTCCTTTATAAGCAGAATGAAATTCAGACAGAGAGAGAGAAAGCCACAAAGGGAGCAGCCAGATGCTGAAAGTCAAGGGAAGCTGGAAGAGAAGGGAGAGACCAGGAGAGGCCACCATGTGCATTGTCATGTGAGAGAAAAGCCAAGGACCAAGGAACACCAGCAGCCAATCCAAAAGTGCCACAGTCTTTGGGGAGAAAGCATCATCTTGATGATGCCTTGATTTGGAATTTTCCAAGCTGCAAAACTGTGAGCCAATAAATTCCCATTCTTAAAGCCAACCCACTGCATGGTATTTGCTTGAGCAGCGGAGGAAAGTAAAACAAAGTACTTCAGCCATTTTGAGTTAAGGGCCACCTCATTCAGTTTGGGCACACCTTAATAACATCTTTAAAGTTCATGTTTACAAATGAGCTCATGAACAGGACCGGGAGTGGGATTTGAACATGCCTTTTGTGGGTGATATGATTCAATTCCCAACAGTCATTAAACATCCATTTTGTGGTTCATCTTAAGGAGTTTTTGTTTGTTTGTTCAAAGTGTTTTCAGATCTATAGCAGAATTCAGCTTCTTCCTCTGTGGAGCCCTGCTTCTTTATACTTCTTTTAACAAGAATTAATCCATAATAAACATCATACATTCAGATATGTCTCAGTGTCTACTTCTCAAAAACTGACTGCAACAGATGGCTGAAAATGGGGCTTTAGAACTGGAATATTAATTGCCTGGCTGGCAATGAGGGCACTATCAATGTTGGCAGATGAAACACAGATGGACCCTGATACTAGATGACATTTCAGTTGTAAAAACATTCACCAGTGGGACCACAGAAGATCATACCCTCAACCACACAGTAATCCCAAGTGCAGTTGTCATGCCAGTTGTGGTTATCTTGTCTGTAATAGTTTTATATGGCCATAAGTATGTGATATGCAGCCATTAATTGGTGGATGAATTATTTTATATCCTAATAAGAAAAGAGGAAATAAACACTTCAGCTTCATGTAGAATGGAAAAAAATGATACATTTATAGTTAAGCTCCAGGGCTAGGTTAAATTCCTCTGCACTCTGTCATAATATAGACCAAAGAGATGTGGAACATCAGGACACCCTGCAGAGTATCATATTGATCCATTATATTGATAACAGTATATTAAATGGGCCAGATGAGCAGGAAGTAGGTAGCTAGCAACCTGGAATCATTGGTAAAACATGTGCTCCAGAGGGTAGGGTTAAACTCCGCAGATTCATGGCCTGGACACATAAAATTTTAGGAATTATGGTGGTTTGGAGCCATGTGCCTCAGAAAAAAACATGTTCTTAAAGTTAATCCGTTTCTGTGAGTGTGGACTCATTGTAAGTAGGACATTTTGAGGAAGTTACTTCGGTTAAGCTGTCATTTAACTCATTCAGGATGGATCTTAATGCTATTGATGAAATCTTTTATAAACAAAAGAAATTCCTACAGAGAGAGAAAGCCACAGAAGAATTGTCAAAAGCTGAAATCAACCAAGCCCATATGAGAAGGGAGAGGCCAAGAGAGGTTTCCATGTCCATTGCCATGAGACAGAAAAGCCAAGGACCAAGGAGTGCTGCAGCCAGCCCCAGAATGCCAGTCTTTGGGAAGAAAGCATTGCCTAGATGAGGCCTTGATTTGGACTTCTCCTAACCTCAAAATTGTGAGCCATTAAATTCCCATTGTTTAAACCAACCCCTTGCCTGGTATTTGCTTAGGCAACCAAGAAAACTAAAACAGAAGTGCAGTGGTCAGAGGCATATCTGGATATGTCCTCCAAAGTGAAAGTTAGTTCTTACATTTTGGACCTCCAATCAGAAAAGGAATCACATTGCTTCATGTACCTTTTTGGATCCTAAAATCAGCATATTCCACACTCAGCAACACTTTTCCTGCCCTATTACTGAGTGACATGAGATGTATGGAAAGTGGGGAGAATCCTAAATGCTAAGGATCAGAGACTGACAGGGGCCATATATGATATCAGTAAGCCCATAAAAAAAAAGTTCCCGAGATTGGAGAGAGCAACTTTAGATATGACATTGGCCTCCTGAAATGGTACATGTGCAATTTTAGAGGAAGGTTATTATACTACTGTCCTCTTAGACTTTCCTAATTTCTAATATTTCTAAGAAGATCTAGGGATGAAATGAAGAAATCATGAAATAAGGTGATTTGGCTAATGTCCATCCACATATTTAGTTCTAGGAGTTCTTAATATTGGGGATAGAATCTCTTTTCTTGGTTTAATCTTATTACTCTTGGCTCTTGACTTAGAAATGGACCACAAAATCTTATCATAATCTTTCTACTAATATTTTTTTGAATACTGTAGTATTCAATTGTGTCATCTCTAGAATCTTAAATCCATTAGATAATGCACACATGCTCACCCCACAAAAAGTAAGAAAACTTGATGTAATGGCATTTGAAACAACTGCCACTAGAATCCTGACATTCAAACATGACTCCTCAAATAACGGTATATATCAAGATTGATCGTATCTCCAAACTATAATGGTCTATCTTCCAGCAGAAGACTAAGAGTGAACACAATGAGAAAACTGATAAATGAGAAATTCTCTGTCAACATGACTAATACAGACCATCTATGTCAACTTTATTTTGTTGTTTTTTCCAGGAATCTTTGCAAAAGAAAGACTGTGATTCAGTAAATTACTTTAATGTTCTCTTCAATAAATCAAAAAAGCTATAGTGGGCTCATCTGGACAAACTGCTTATGCATATATTAAGCAACAGCCTCAATTCAGGACACTTCATTTGCTGTGCTCACAAATCCTAAAGCATTACATTACAAACTAGACCTGTTACAGTTCAGCTCTTCCACTCTGTCCAAACACCAAACCACTAAAGCCCAAATTCCAAATATCCTACGTCTACTCTCTCCCTTCTGAATCACTGTTTAGTCTGTCAAGGTGGTTTTCTCCCTTATTGTAATAAATTAAAATAATCTTAGCTTTGCTGATTATCTGGTGATATTTCAAGGAGTTCATCAACATGGTCAATTGATTAGCACAATCACTATCAGAGTTCTTTCTGAAGAATTTACTTTGATAATTCAAAACTTCAAGTTCTATACTGCCTGTTCCCTTGAACAAATACGACGTAAAATAAATAACTGTTAGCCAGTCACTATGTTTGACTGGGTAGCATGAGATACAAAATAAGAAAATCTGAAGTAAAAAAGAAAAAGCAAATATTCAGAATTGCAGCTGAGAGTTGGAGAGATAGAATTCCTTACATCATTAGAGACACATGTTCTAAATGATTATTTTGGATGTTCTATATCTTTATTCTTGAGGTTCTTTAAAGTTTCTTTTTTTTGTTGTTGTTGTTTAATAATAATTTTAGTAGGATTCTGCTCGGTATAACTCATAGAATCTTAACATACAGGGGTAGATCATGGAAGACTTTGAAAATGTTTGAACTTTATCTTAAAGGCAATGAATGAATTTAAACTAGAAATGAGAGAATTTGTATTTTAAAAGATCATTTGCTTCAGTGTGAAGAATAGAATAGATTTTAAGATTACATGCATGCAGAGACGTCAGTCAGGGGTCTATTGTAATTGTTCAAAGAAAATGCATTGGATATCCTGGAATAGACCATATTAGTGGAGCTTGCACTAAGTAGACAGTTTCAAAATGTATTTTGGAAGTTGAACTACAAAGCTTTTGTGTTTATTTGGATGGGTTAGGGGTTGTAGATTAGAGGGAATTAAGAGTCAAGGTGATTCCAGAGTTTCTGTTAGAGGCAAATAAATGATTTTGGGGAGTTATTAACTAAAAATAGAATTCTAAATGAGGAGCAAATAGTGCAG
This sequence comes from Cabassous unicinctus, assembly GCA_029593785.1. NCBI lineage: Eukaryota > Metazoa > Chordata > Mammalia > Cingulata > Chlamyphoridae > Cabassous > Cabassous unicinctus. Next base: position 31,520 of record JAQZBX010009391.1, read on the forward strand.
GTGGGGTGGGACCAGAAAGGGGTTCTGGGAAAATTATGTGATTACTGCTGAATATGTGGAAAGTACTATCTATGAGATATCCAAACTAAACTAAAATATGCAGTAGGAGGTGGATATACGGGCCTCAATGCTTTAAAGAGGTAATTCTAGACTCAGGTTGGAGTCATCAGCATTATAATCACAATTGAACTAAGGAAAATAAGGTTGCAATTCGGATGTTAAGGAGAGTAGAACCATCCAAACAGAGGAGCCTAAGGCTCCTTTTTGAAAATAAAATATCTAAAGCAAAGATAGAGAAAAGGGGTTGTAATATAGAGAAATTGAAGGTGTGACCAGATAAATGTGTATGTTGGGAATATGTAGGACACACCGGGAAAGTCTACTTGGGGAAGACGAGAAGAGCTAAACATATCAAACGCTGCTGGGTGATCAAGTAAAATAGGAACTGAAGAGTCTCATTTAAATGGATGTAAATTGGTGTGATATGGAGGACAGCAATGAGTGAAGGATTAGATTTAAACTATCTAATGCATAAATTCTGAAAAGCCACTAAGTTTCTGATGAACAAAGATTCTGTCATCTAACCAAAGACAGCATTTTTCTGTTACAGTTGTTCTAATTCATGTTCTTCCTGCTAGGCAAAAAACCTTGCCTTGTTCTTGGAATAATAAATATTAAAATGCTTAATTTTATGTTGGTTTTTTTTTCCTTGCCACCCTGTCTGCCTCTTCTTCCCCCCCAAAAGTCCTAGAATTTCAAAATAAAAGTTAAAAACTTGGAAAGTAAGCAACAAAATAAAGAGGAGGAAGAGGAAAAGGCTGAAGAAGAGATGTAGGAGTAAAGGAGGGTGAGAGTGGAAAAAAGAGAGAGAGGAGGGGACAGGGAAAAGAGAGGGGAGGGAAAAGGAGGAGAGGAAAGAAGAAAGAGGAAAAGAAATATCTCTATATTTTGAAGTCTTTCTGTTACAAGACTACTATTTTCTTTTCTCAAACTACTACTTTGCCTTATTCAACAGCTCTGATTGGGAAGCTGCAGTCCTATGTAAATCAAAAGGAAAAATGGAAGTCAGTGACCCAAATCCTGTGATTAAATGTTTTCTAACATTTAATTTTAAAAGATTATTTCAGAACCTTTCCTTTATAGTGATAATTTGGATAATAATTTGAAAAGACCAAAGTGAAAGTGGAATTGGGTTTACATATGTGATAACCTGTGAATTATCCACTAAAGAATGAACTGATCTCTATAGATACTTTTGCCTAAGAATCTTAAATGGAGAATATTGTTTATTTGCTTGTCCTGAGAGGACTTTTAATTAACACATGAAAAATACAATTTATGTTTCTTTAAGCAAAAATAAACATAAATATGACTAACAGCAACTTTCTTCAGGAGATTAGTAATAGATTGAAACTTCTACTCTCCAGATCACTATCTATAGTGCACCACAAAGCACTTGTGACTACAAGCGCACTACTGCAGAATGCCTTAGTAGCCCATGAGGCATGGAGTAGAATAAAAGGAATCAGTCATTCAGTACAAGAGGAAGGAACACTATAGCACAGCTGAGATCCAGAAATTCCCTTCACAAAGTGGGACCACTTAGATTTACGCAACTGAAACATCAGCAAACATATCAGAGTCAAGAGCATATGGGAAGGAAACAGAGCCTTCATTGAAAAAAAATAATAATAAAGTTCTCTTGTGTCAAGCAAATTTTATGCAACTTGCTATAATTGAGAATTAATATAATTGTCTATCATATTAAAGGCAACTCTGTTGCAATTATGCTTAATTTCCTTGTAAACAGAATTGGATTCAGCATGAGACTCAGAAGCAAATTGGCTGAAACTCTAGAAAGCTATTCCAGGCTAGAATACATACCATTTCTTACTGATCTTGGTTAAAGATTCTTGCAATACTCCTTGGCAGGAAAAACATGAAATTTATACCCTAGTCTCACTCTACTAGTTGTCATTTAGTCAAATATATGTAGTTTCCTTTCACACTATAGTTAAATAATTTTATGTAAATTATTTTTATTTTCATACATTCCTAAGTAAAAATACTATCAGATAATGATCAAGATAGACTGGATGGAGTCTGCCTGCCTGTTATGATCTTGATTCTGCTGTCCAGTGTAAGCAAGATCAGGTCAATAGTTTCCCTGACCAATTGCTTTTTATAACTATTTTTTTTTTTCTGGGACTGTTTGTTACAAATAACTAGTCTTAAAATCAACTGTCACTGTTAATACTAGAAGACATCTTTAAAATGTATAAAGGTGCTTGAATTTAATATAAAGTACTACTTTGCAATATACTAAAACTTATATAAGATTGAAAATAATAAATTCAAGAAGGGCTTAGCAAAGTATTTAAGACAAAGTGGTAAGTGAATGGTGCAGAGGAGATTGGATAACAACATGGGAAAAACTGAAACTTGACCCATATATCACATCATATCTCAAATAAATTTGTAAAAGATCAGAGACCAAATTGTAAAAGGTAAAGCAATAAAGCTTCTAGATAAAAATATGGGATATTATGTCCATGACCTTGGAGTAGGCAAAAGTTTCTTAAACAAGCACAACACACTCAGTAGGACTGACCATAAAAGAAAAGATTGATAAATCAGACAATTACAATTAAGACTTATATTCATCAAAATATATGATGAAAAGTGTGAAAAAAGAAGCTGCCATCTGGGAGAAGAGTTTTGCAATTAATATATCTAACAGAGGACACATATTTAGATTATTTAAATAAAACTTAAAGTGAATAAGAAAAGCACAGTCCAATAAAAAAAAACTGAACAAAAAATTTGAATTGACACTTTAATAAAGATGTTTTTAATGGCTAATAAACATATACAAAGATTCTTAAACTCATTAGTTATCAGGAAATGCAAGTAAAAATTAAAATGAGATATCAATTATTCACTCAGGTGTGCAAATTTATACAACCACTGTGGTAAATTGCTTGGCAGTATATATGATTGTTAACAGATACCAATCCATTGATACAATAATTCCACACATAAGTATGTTAAGTATATATCCAGAAGAAATGGGCGCACACATCTATCAAAAAAAGTTTACAATAATGTTCATAGTAGCTTTGTTCATAATAAGAGAAATGGAAGCAACCTTAAGTCCATAAAGATTAGTATTGATGTACTAATAAGATATATTCACACAACAGAATACCAGAAAGCAATTTTAAAAATAAATAATAATGATGTTCTCAATAACATGGCTAAATCTCATAGGCATAATGTTGAACAAATAAAGCTAGACTCAAAAGACTATACATTCTATACTCCCATTTACAAAGAGTTAAAGAACAGCCAAACTAATCAATGAGTGATAGAAATCAAGATTACAGTTATCTCAGTTTGGCAAAATTGGGGGCATTAAATGTGACAGGGAATGAGGGAGCCAATTGGACTCTAGAAATAGTCTATACCTTGAGCTGGATGATAAATACATGGATGTGTGCACATGTAAAAATGTATAAAGAAATACTCTAAAATTTGCACACTTTATGTATATCTCAATAAAATGGATTAAAGAAAAAAGATATAAAATATTAAAACGAACATCTTAAAAGGAAACCAAGAGTCACTGAGATACTGGCAATTTGTGACTTCATTAAGCAATATTCAAAATTGATTTTGTGTCCTAGTCCCAGCCCAATTTCTAGGGTCTTGCATTTCCAGACAAACTTTCATTCTTTGGGTTCTCTTCTTTAAGCTAGTGCTAAACTCCTGATAAAACCATCATTTTAGTCTTACATAAAGTTCTTACATGACTACTTTTCAACCAAATATTTTAAGTAAAAAAAAAAAAAATTCCTCCTAATGATAATGCCCTAAGTATAAGTTAAAATAGATTAGTCAGATGTAATTTTCCCTTATTGAAAATGCTGTATGAAAGTTATTTATTTGCTCAGTTATTCTACGACTTTTACAAGTGTCTACTAGCATTTCTTAGGAATCATTCATTTTAAGTTACCAAACTTACCAGATTTCTTTATCATTGCACACCTGACAGGCAGCCAATGTGGAGACCTTTCACAATGATTGGATAGATATCTGGGGTAATAGTTTTCTAGACACTCTTTGATTTTCTTCAAAATCGTTGTTAGGAAGTCAGCTGGACTTGGTTCTGAAAATTAATTTTTATGATTTATAAACCTGTCAAGTGGTTACATTAAATAAGGGGGGTGGGCAGTCTTCCACGTGGCAGCCGTGGCATTTTACAATCTCACTGGCACTGAATGAGTGTCCCTCTTCTTTTCTCCACATCCTCTCCAACACTTGCAGGATATCCCTTGCCCATGGTATCAAGAAATTCCAGCCTTGTGGATTCCAGCAACTTAAAAAAGAGGAGTGGAATCCAGACCGGCAATATGACCTGCCTCAAAGTCAATGAACAGAAAGACACACGGTTCTATGATAATTTAAAAGGAAAGACTTCTGTACATTTATATCAGGTTCCCACAAAATAAAGTGGTATGAGAAATGAAAAGAGAATTAAAATGAAGAAGGCTATTACATAAAAATACTTGGGTTTGTTGTCTGCTCATAGAATGCCCGAGAGGTGCTAAGCTGGGCCTTCCAGCCAGCTCTACTCCTCTTTGAAGATATTCTGCTTGGAAACTGCCTGGGCAGGAAACTGCAAGGAGAAAAGACAAAGGAATGTGGCTTCCTAACCCTGTCACTGTCACAGCAAATATGGAAATCAGCCGAGAGCTACAGATCTAGTAGGAGTCACCAGATGTAAAATACTTGGGTGTGAAACAGTCCACGATCCCTTTCAACAATCCTAGATGGTAGCCAGGGGTAAGGACTTGAGTTCATTTGAGTTGCTTCTGTAGGAGAATATGTCTCAGTGGATTGCAGAGATTTTACACACGTGCGAGGAAGGGAGGACACGTTTTTCAAGTCTGTCAGGAAAATATTTCCTCTTGTTGTTAAGCCTGATCACTTTGGAAAAGGTTCTAGGAGTGGAATGCATTGGACCAGCCTCGTGAACTGAGCTCTAACCCTGGTCTTCGTTTCCCTTCTGAGATGGATGCCTCCAGCCTGAAGACTGCAAGCTGAGCTGCACTGGTGCTCTTGGAATGCAAAGCGCCTGTTCCCAGACGTGGCAGGAGTGTAGTGTCAGATTTGAAGAGAAACTAGCTCCTTCCTGAGCTTGATGGCTGACTCCTGGTGCCGGTGGCTTTTACATTCCCTTCAAGATTTCTGTTTGTTCAAGGCCAAAGTAGGAATTATAAAGATGACCTCGCCCCGCCCCTTGCCCCTTCTACCCGCCACAGCCGGGGCATTTGGGAGCTCGCCTCTGGATTTTGACTGGTTTCTCTGTTGCAGCCTGTATGTCATGATGACCAGATTGCAGAAGGAAGATACTCTTCATTTCCAGAAGAGAAAATCAAAGGACAACAGAAACATCCCCGGCCCTGCACCCCACACCAGAGACTCCACCTGTTTTCTGAGTGCCCCCCCCCACCACTCAGGACCCTGAAACCGGTCTGAGCTGGCCAAAGAAGGAGGCCCAAGGGAGGTTGTCTGTGACCCACCAGCTCCCAGGGTACCCCAAGACGTTGTCCAAGACCCACCCCCATGGGAGGAGGGGCGAGCCATCCCACTCTCGGTTTCTCCTGCTGATTCTCAGGGTCCCATTATGGTACTTTGATATGGGTCTGCAAGATGACCCTCTGGGGTTCCCCCGGGTTTGGTGAGTCCCATTTGTGACTGGGGCTATGCTTTGTGTTCCCTATGGTCGGGAATTGGGCCCGCTTTTTTGTGCGGATGTGCAGAGCCCTGGACACCCTTTTTTGGGGGTTTGGGGTGTGCGGGGAGGCAAAGGGCTGCCAAGGAGGTCCTCCTGGGTAGCAGCCGCACCGTACCAAGCACGACATGGGTCCCTCTCCCTCTCAAGGAACCATCCTTCTTTTGAGTCAAGTGGCAGTTGTACATCATGCCCTTGGGAACATTGTCCTTTCCTCCATAAATAGCTTCCGGGGATCTTGCCATGCTTTCACAGCTGTGGTGGTATGGGCCATTTTCCAACCCCACCAGCAGAGAATGAGTGCTTCCCTATCTACCTCCAGATCCTTTCCTGACCTAGACTTTTTTTTTTTATTTCCAAAATTGGGGGACCTTTATGGACAAGGTACCATTGCTAAAATACACAGACCTTTTACCATTTAGAGATCACAAATACAGATGCTCCATAAGCGTTCCAACTTTTTTGCTGTTTTAGGTTAATTCTTGCCCCTGATAGCACCCATATTCCAGTCCTGCATCTTTCAGCTTAGAAAGCATGCTGTGAGGGCCATGCCATGTGATCAGGGAACAGGACATCACCTTTTCCCACTATACATTTAGTTGAATCTATCTAAAGATTTAAAAGCTCAGAGTGGATAAACAATCAAGTATTCATGTCATTTACAGATGGATAGCAAAATGGACTAACTTTGAAAGTATGAATTCTTCAGTTTTCTCAAAGGTATACTTAATTTTTCCCCTTTCTTTTAAGAGAGAGGACTCAGCATTTTAAAGGAAGTATTGTTATGTGGAAGTACGTTATACATGCACATTTTTGGAGAACACCAAACCCACTGTATTTCATTTTTCAGTAACTGGAAAATTGAGTATTAAAAAAACACAAAGTAGTCATATGGGGTGTATTAGTCAGCCAAAGGGGTGCTGATACAAAATATCAGAAATCTGGTGGCTTTTATAAAAAGGTATTTATTTGGGTTCAAAGCTTACAGTCACAAGACCATAAAGCGTAAGTTACTTCTCTCACCAAAGTCTGTTGCCGCATGTTGGAGCAAGATGGCTGCTGAAGTCTGCAAGGGTTCAGGCTCTTCTTCCTCTTAAGGCTCTGTGGTCCCAGCTTCTTCTAAACTCAGCTGCAGGCTGGGACAAGTCTTATCTCTCTCCCAAGACTCATTTTTCTCTGGGCTCAGCTGCTCTGCTCTCTCCACAAGCCCAGCTGTAAACTGTCAGGTGAATAGCTTGTCTCTCTTCCCAGGGCCTCTGCCATGTCTAATGGACCCTTCTCTCCTTCCTCATGCATCTGCTGCTCTGTGTGTTTACTTCCAGGGTCTCCAATATCAAAACACCAGCATCAAATCTACACTGTCTGCTCTGCCGTGTGGTTTTCTTTGTGAATCCCAGCCCACCAAAGGGGCAGGGATGGTACATCCTACTGATGTGGCCCAATCAAAGCCTTAATCATAATTTAATCAAGTAAAAGTGAAACCTCTGAATTCAATATAATCTAAGGGTATCACTAGCGCAGAGAAAAGACCAGTTTACAAACATAATCAGTATTTCCTTTTGGAATTCATCAATAATATCAAACTGCCACAGGGGGTATCCAATAATAATCCCTGTTGTGGAGAGTTCATAGAACAGGGGTCAACAAACTTTTTCTGGCAAAGAGCAAGTTAGGAGGTCAGACAATCCCTGCTGTGGATAGCCGCTGTGTTACCACTCACTGCTGCCAAGGTAGCATAAAATCCTTCATAGACAGTACATAAACTGATGGATTTGACTGTGTTCCAATAAAATTTTATTTACAGAAACTGTCATTGAGCAAGATAATCCAGTAAATTTTCTCTTAATACCTATTAGCACCTTTTAGATTTGGTCTATGGTCTACAAGTAACATTGGTTCTTTATTTGACTGCCTGCTATTTTTTCTATGCACTGAAATGATCAGATTACTTAATATTCTAACTTCTTTGGGAAAATATCAATCTTCTCATTTGCACCTAATTTTAAAATATTCAAAATGTTTTAAGTATGCTGAATATAACCTAATACAACCCAAATGGTTAATGATGAACTCCTTAAGGAAAATCCAATTCAATGCCATGACCTATTAGTAAATGGAAAAGCTAAATGTTAATTATAGGAATTATCTTTTAGTCATATATTAGCCAGATCCCACTAAGGATTCTGCAACTTACTTAATCTACTTTCTTCTGGACTATTTGAAAAATATTAAATGGCGAAATTTAAAAATAGTTAATATGAGTTATACACTAAAATTAAAGATCTTCTCCATATAATGATTTTTGTCATATTGAAATTTGTCACATACTTTGACGTGGATGAATTGACTTGGGAAGAAAAGTAACTAATGGAGTTTCTAGTTTACATCATTGAGAAAAAAAGTAATAATTGTCACTGTGTCATCTTTGCCTCACATATTGATTTTTCAGCTATGTGATATCTTATAACTTTGACTCTCAAATCTCAAAGCTGAGTTTGGGGCAAGGAATGGAAAATGGAGTGATTGTAAATAATAAGAGATATAAATACATTACACAAATTTTACTTTTCACAGTTTGAAACTACCTGATGCAATTTTTCCATATTTCAAATACATTGACTATTATAGAAAATTAATAAGATGATGAGCTTTTTGTAGGCTTAAAATGAACTTAGCTAGGTATTGTAGCATTCTATATCAAAAGCACACAGTCTTTAAGTATTTAACTTTTATGAAAATGTGTATTGCTATATAGTTGTCTATATGAATAATTGAGCAACTCTTCATCCATAGTGTAATCTCAGGGATCCTCTTTAATCAATTTGCTATTTTAGCACCTATGCAAACAATGTTCTTCAAACCTGCACTTTTAATTTCCACTTTCTTAATTTGCATGTATTAAACTGTCTAATTTAAATTCATAGTTTTTCATTAAAAAAGCTTAAGTGATGATGCAAGAAAGATACTTATGGGTGCTTTCCCCCAATTTTTGTCATTTTTGAATTACATCCTTTACTAATTCTTGGGTAGGAGTTTATTCTAAGCAATATATTTCCTGAAGTATAGAGAAAATTCCATGTTAAATGTACACCAATTGCATTAAAATCAATTTCTCTTCTAAATTTGTAGTTTGATTACTCAATAAGTCAAAATACTAGAAAATATACATTTAATTTTTATAAGAAGCATCCAATTGCAGGAATAAAGACATATTTTTTATAAATACTACATCTATATTGAATATGAAAAATTGTATGCACTCCACATCTATGGAGTTTCATCCACATCTTTATGTACAAGGTATTTAGTGCACTTATTTTTATATATATACATTTATATATATATTCTTATCTTCTGTTTTTGTAGTTATCCACAAATATCCACAGATTTTCACAGATATGCAAAAATTTATTGTTTTTCTGTTTATATGCTAGTAAAGATCATGGCTTTGCCCTTCTTGGCAAGGAGATAATAAAGGTCAAGGGTCAATTTAAAAATTCTAATATTTATTTCTTTAAGTATATTTAGAATACTGATTGAGCACCTCCTAAGTGAAAATTATTGTGCTCATTGAAATAAAATATTGTACAAGATGACTTCTAATCATAAGGAAAATATACTCTAGTAGAAGAAATATTGTAGTCAGCTTGTCATGTATATTTTGAACTTAGAGTAACTCACTGTATTGCTTTTGTAGCCTCAGGTTTGGAACCATGGCCATAATTTTGTACTATATGGTCCAGCCCCATAGCAGGATTTGATGAAAACAGGTCACTGAATCTGGATGGCTAGTAAGATTCTAAATTGACAATTTGAAATTGGAATTATAATGTTTTATTTCTGTTTAACTCAATAACTTAAACAGACCAAATATCATTTTAGGCCTATGATGTGGTCATGCTTTCCACCTAATACTATTAAGAAATGAAGATATATGATCTGCTAATTTTCATTGACATTTCACACTAGTAGAGGTTGCAAACATTTATTGTATTATCACAAAATTTATGTATTTATACAGATTGGGATGAGTGCTCTTAAAATAAGAAAGACAGAAAAAAATTACATGTTAGATATGGATAGATTAGAATTAAGTGATACAGAGGGGAGAAATGAAGGATCAGTAGGAACTAACTTGAAAAAAGAAGAAAAAGGGAAATTAAAAATTTTAGGACACTGGGAAAAATATGGAAAGCCCCATATTAGGAGTGAGCATGGTTCATTCAAATATCTGAAATAATAAAAGTGTGAGTAAGTTTATCAAGCAGAAGAAAATGGCAGGAGAAGAGGTTGGAGCTGTGGTTAGGCTCATGTGTCAACTTAGCCAGGTAATGGTGACCAGTTGTTTGGTCAAGCAAGCAATGGCCTAATTGCAGTGTTAAGATATTTCATGGACTTAAATCATCAGTGAATTGATTGACTCTATGGCTGATTACATCTGCAATCAACTGAAGAAATTGCCTTCAACAATGAGAGGTGTCTCATTCAATCAGCTGGAAGCCTTAAAAGAAGTGATTCAGCAGTCATAAGAGAGAGCTCCCATCTCTGCTTCAGATAACCAGCTTCTCCCAGGACTCCTATCAAGTACCTTCAGTGGAGCTCCTGGCTTGTAGCCTGCCCTGCAGAATTTGGACTCATGTATCCCCATGGTCACATGAGACAATATTATAAAATCTCATAATATTTACACATATCTCCTGTTGGTTCTGTTTTCCTAGAGACCCCTGACTAATATAGCTTTGTACTGGGAGTGGTTCTTAAGAAACAATCTTAAAAATGGTATTTCTGAATTGCTTTTGGGGTTTTTACATTGGATCTCAACTTTGATTAGATTCAAAGGCACTAATTACTCTGTTTCCAAGATTCAAGAGGCCACTGATAGTCCAGGGCTTGAGTTGGCAATAGAGATTTGCAAAAGATCACCAATCAATATGGCTTCTTCCACACTTATAAGAGGCAAAGCTCTGGGTGAGAGTGTTTTTGAAAACTTAACTGAGTTTTGTGGAGTAAAAAGGTAAAATAACATTGGCTAGTTTTTCCTAAATATGTGGATACAGTTATAAAAGTAAGAGATGAGATGAAGCCTTGACATGTGCAACTTAAGCACCACATGATTGCTATGAAATTTCTATGTGTTTCTTGAAAGAAAATTTTATTTTGTGCAGCTACAGACTTGAGATCTCTGAAAACCAGATCCAGAGTCTCATTGTATGAGTAGCAGTAAGTTACAATGGAAACTAAAATCTCAAACTTGCATGGTGTCTGCTGTTAAAGTGAAAGCATTGATTGTAAAAGTAATGGAATCCTGAAAATTGGGATGGAGACATATGGGTTGACAGGTAGGGGGATACACTGAAACTCTAAATTCTGCTGAGTTTTGCAAGATAAACCTGTAATTTTCTGCCCTGAGGAAATACATTCCCCTTCAGTCTGACCTGAAGAAACAGCAATCTGACCTCCAGTCTGCCCTAAGGAATCAGCCATCCAACCTCCACCCGAAGAGATTAATCCTGTCTCACCAGATGAAACTCCAGTGAAATGCCCTGAGGTAACTGTCTTGCAAGAAACTTCTAATTCTTCTCATTTCCCACCCACCTCCCCTCTGTCCTTCCAGACCTATAACTAGAAACTAAAATCCCAACAAGCCTCCAAAGATAAGGTACAAAGTGTGACCCATGAGGAAGTATACTATACTACAAAAGAAGAGTAGTTTTCCAATTTATATAGAAATTTACATAGAAAGATATCAGGGGAATATGTGTGGGAATGATATTAAGGATGAGGGATAATAATGGAAGGAATATAAAGTTGTATCAGGCTGAATATATTGATATGAGCCCACTAGGCAGAGATGCTGGGTTTAATGTTGCAGCTAATGGGTTTAGAAAGGGCTCTGTTTGGGTGACTGGCTGAAACATGGACCAAAATGAGGCCTACATTACCTGAGGTTGAAATGCCAGAATTGCCCTGCTACACTGTAGATGAGGGGATCCAAAATCTTAGAGAGACTGGAATGTTAAAATGAATTTATCATGTAAGACTTACTCACCTACCGCAGGAATGTCCAGAAGAAACACCTTTCACAAAGACAGTGTGGAATAGTGTCCATCTTCCCTGAAGATCTTTGTGGTAGCTCTTCTCTGTAGGTTAGAAATTACCTTGGGAACTATAGGCATTGAAAGAGGATCCTTAAACATGATGGGGATGATCAGATCCCCAGTTGGCAGAAACCAAGTGGCAGTACCTCATCACCAAAGGAAAGGTGGGCATGGCTACTACAGTGAACAGCAGACTCAAAGCAGCCATCAAAATAGGCTGAGTTGCAGAAACTTATGGTGCTCATTAATAGATCATGGGGTACCTAGAAGTAAAACAAATGGACAATCTGCTAAATTCCTGCTTGATCTGCACATGCAGAAGAGTTCTAGGTCAAGTGAACAAAGGTCTAACTTGCATTACAGAAACAGAGAGTCAAGGCCCTTTAACCAATTCCCATACTTGAGACAGTTTACAGACACAGAGCTCTTTGAATGAGAGGTAGGCTGGGGAAGGTCCATGTTACAATGTCAAAAAAGTGAGGAAATCTGAATTCCCACCCTGGAGAGCTCTGCTACATTCCCCAAGGGAGCAGCAACCATCCCCAGAGAGCAGAGGCAGTGTCTGGCAAAAGAGGATGGCCCACTGATTGGTTCTTGTTATTGAGGACTAGCCTTATGAGTATTTGCTCTTCCAATTGAAACTTAGCCTACTGTTATGGGGTGCCTAAGGGTTA
>JAQZBX010009392.1:0-31250 GCA_029593785.1 Cabassous unicinctus
ATTTCTTCCATTGCTTGAATCACAGTATGTCTACAACAGAACACCACCAATTCCACTCTAGTCCACAGCTCCTCCCCCCATCCTGAGTGGACTTGGAAGGTGATGTCCACTCCACCTCCAAGTGAGAGAGGGCTTATATTCCATGGATATAGTGGATGGGATTATCTTGCCTTCAGCTGCAGGCCCTCTCCATTCCTTGCTTGTTTGTTTTGTTTTTGCTTTTAGGAGCTACTGGAGAATTTGTACATGAGAAGCAGGCACTTAACCACTTGAGCTACATCTGCTCCCCTAAATACCATTTTAACTACTGATGCTTTATAGTATGTTCTGTTGTTTGGTAGGGCAATTTTTTAGTATTTCTGGTACATATTTTCACATGTATTATTCCAGAGGCACATACAATATATTTCTCACATTTCAGTTAAGCTCTATTGGGATTCTGATTGGAATTGTATTAAACGTATTTCCTTTGGGGAAAAGATTGGTAGAAATACTGCTTAATATTATAAATGATTATTATAGATATCTATTTTCCCTTACATGTAATTTTAATTGCTTCAGGGATATTTTATATCTTATTGCTATAAAATTTCTAAATGTATTTATTTTGCAGTATTTGTAATTTTATTGTGAATATTATTTTTAAATACATGCTTTAAACTAATTAAAATATAATGCATTTATTGATCCTTATTGCTTTTTACTTCTGATTATTTTTAGCTGATTTTTAGATTTTTGCATGGTTGAAAGTTTACTACCTGAAAATGAAATTTTATTATTCTCATCTATGTATATCATTTTGTTTTTCTTATTATAAATTCTTGTTTAGAATGTACAGATCACAGTTGACTTAGGTGTCACTGTATTTTATAAATTTTTCCCTCCACTTTTGACAGAAATGCTACCTACATTGCACAATGAATTGCAATCACTCTTTCATTATATACTTCAGATCAGGTCTTCTTCTTTCCTTAGATTACTGTTAGTCATTATTGCTTGCTAGAGGGATTTTATAACTGTTAGCAGCTCCCACCTATGCTTTGTTTTACCCTTTCCATTTCTGTGTAGTTACTCTGAACTTAATGAACCAGTGCCTAGTGTTTGGGGCAGGTAACTTGTCTTTATAGTTCATTAGCTTCCCGATCAAGAGGAACCACATTAAGATCTGATGTAGGACCGTACTGCATCTCCCAGAGATTTTAGATATAGACCTTTCTTCTGCAAATGGATATAACTTTCTTCTGCAAATGGATATAACTTTTAAATAATCTTTCTTGTGAAAGGTTGAACCATATTTTGCCAGTAGGAGAGAGAGTGAACCATTTGATGACTAGAAGGTAGATTGTAGTAGTCAATAACACTGTTCACCAGAAATTGTTATCTCCTATATCCAGCACAAATTAATATTGTACTTCTTGGCCATTTGTTTTTGGCTGGGTCATACTGGGTCATATGATCAGTTAAAGCCTATAAATTAGTAAGCAGAATTTACCTGGATCACTTCCAGGGCATAGCACTTAATGCTAAAGCCAAACCTTCTGGCATTTGTTTTCACTCTGACACTTCTATGATCAATGTTCAATATGATAGATCGTGATTGACTCTAAAGAGCAGAGTCTTCTCAGGTAGCTTATGATGGACATGTAGTTTAAGCCAGAAAAAAAACCCGCACTGTTTTAAGCAACTGGGAGAAAAGTATAAATCAACATATTGTAAGGTTAGACTGTTAATAATAAGTGAAACTAGAAGACAGCCTTGTCAGAGCATTGAGTCTATATATTTTCCCCAGTTTTAACAGGAGCACCACTTATAATTAAATGCAGTATCTAAAATTAATTTTTAATATTAATCCTTTCTTCTATTCTTAGATGAATAGATTTTTAATTATGGAAAAGTATAGAATTTTATTAAGCAACGTCAAAACAGATTGAGATATTCATTTACTTTTCCTCCACTGAACTAAGAATACATTTGAATGAAAACATTGCATTGCATTCTTAAATATATATATGTAAATATACATAAATTGGCCTAATTGATGATAGGAAAATATGCTGAATACACTCGTGACCATCATAGAATTTTGGGGAAATATTTTGCTTCAAATTATTTGTCTCTTAATTTGTTTCTGCATTTTCAATGAGGTGGACAAAGTGTTGCATTTAGTAATCAGATGAGAATCATTTTCTATATTTTAAGTAAGTTTATCAATAAATAACAAATATTTTAAAATCTGTTTTTCAACATGAATATATAGTAGCTTATCTGAAAGAAATAATTACCAAAAATTTCAATATCATAGCTTATTTAATACCTCTTTCTGGGATAATAATAAATATTATACCAAAGTTTAAAAATCTAGATAAGGTGAGACATATTCATTTTTCCAAGGATCTCTGCCCCAATATTTCACAAATCCTCTGTTTTTCTGTGATGTGATCTTGTCATGCCCCCTTCAAGAGGGAGAATGTGATTTATTCACTTCAATTAATCTGGACATGTCATGTGAATATGAGAAAATGAATCTATATGTTGTCCAAAAGTAAGTCATAAGAAGCTTTGTAACTTTATTCCAGGCCTCTAGAAACACTCACTTTTTGAATTCCAAGACACAAATAAGAATCAAGTGTAGACAGGATGGTGAGGCCCAGCTAAGCTCTGAACCAATAGCTAGCATCAACTTTAGCTATCTAGGACTTCTTACATAATTATCCCACTGAATACTCCATTTTCTGGTTGTATTGCTACTTCATGAGAGACCTCAATTGAAAACTGCCCTACTGAACTCAGTCAAATCACAGAACCATGAGATACTCTAAATTTATTTGAAGTCACTATTTGTGGGATGCTATTTAAAGTCACTGATTGTAGGATGCTGTGGTGAGAAGCAATACTATAACCAGAATTTAGTTTGGTACCTTGAATTAGAGTAATGTTTTCACTTATAATAGATTTGTAACTGAGCTGTGGATGGGGTAAAAAAAGTTCTCAAGAAGAATATTAATGAAAAAAAGGACACTAAGAAAATTGTTATAGGAAATTGGAATAAAGAACACATGTGGCAGGAAGTTTAGCAAAGTTGTGTCCTGCAGTAACAGAGAAAATTTTTTAAAAAATGACCATAAATCTGGAGTGTCTGGAGTGTCTGTGTATTAGTCCAGGTTCTCTGAGGAAACAGAATTGACAGGAGATATCTGTAAGTAGTATGAGATTTTATAAAATTCTCTCATGTGACCTTGAGGATGCACAAGTCCAAATTCCACAGGCAGGCTGCAAACTAGGTGCTCCGATGAAGTTCCTTGATGAGTTCCCAGGAGATGGCTGTCCGAAGTCAAGCTGAAAATTCTCTCTGAAGCTGAAATAACTTCCCTTTAAAGGTATTCAACTGATTGGATAAAACGTCATTCATTACTGATAGCAATCTCCTTCGTTGATTGTGGATGTAATCAACCATCTATGCAATGAACTCACTGATGACTAAAGTTCATACATGTCCTTGTATTATAATTAGCCCAGTGCTTGCTTGACCAAACAACTGGGCACCATTACCTGGACGATTTGTCAATTTGGCAGCCATACACACCACTTAAACCAAATTTAGACTCAAAATAAAAACAATAGGAGATATACATGTATATATTTCCACCTAACAATATGCCACTCTCCTGGGTATAATTGGAGATGCACGAAATTCCTCTAGAATAAGGTGGAAGTCCTTTGGTAATATTCATTCTTAAACGAGACATTCTTAAATGCTATGATATAAAACTAATACAAATTATGTCATGTGATAAGGGGAAAAGTTAGGGGGAAAAAAAGATATTTGTTTTATGTACATATACAATCTTACTAATAACAAAACAAGGAAGAAATATTCATGACCATTACAGTCCTCATTTCCATAACTGCTCAAGTGATCGAAGTTCATATTTATCACTACCTTCTTCCACTACACATTCTATGTTACTGTTTCCCTCAGCAAGCAACTCAGCTGGCTGTGGATCTATGCCTGGTGGGGTGACCTAAACTTTCATTACTGAAGATTCTGGGTCATTGTTAGTCCTTTTTGGATTGGATTGTTGCAATTTTCCATTGATGTGAATCACAGAGCATGGCAGTACTAAGAGACACCCCAGAGGATCTCTTGTGTTCTAGGCAAAATCTTCTCTACACCCATTATATAGGTGCAGTATTATTTCCCCTTGATAGTCAGGAACAATTGCCCCAGCCAATACAATAATTCACTTCAGTGTCTGTTGATTCAGAGTCAGAAGGAACTGAAAGTGGCCAGGTGACAGTCTTAACTTCCAGTTCAATGGAATCATTATTGTGTTCCCTGGTGGAAGCAATCATCCTTTTGGAACTAACCTGTAGACCAGCAGAGCTTAAGGTTGCAGGGAAAGGAAGCAAAATTTTCTTAGTGGATCACTGGGAGTAATAGTGAGTAGTGCCACTCCTATTTCCACCCCTTGAATCCTGGACCCATGAATCCTGGCTATAGGAGAAACAGTAGCAAAGAGTGGAAGCTGATTTAGAGCATACACAGCCTCCTGGAGAACATTGCCCCAGCCCTGCAAGGTATTTCCACCTAGCTGGCACCATAATTGGGCTTTCAAAAGGCCATTCCACTGCTCTATCAGCCCACCTGCTTCACAGTGATGGGGAAAATGGTAAGACCAGTGAATTACACAGTTGTGTTCCCATACTGGCACATCATTTGCTGTGAAATGAATTCATTGATCAGAAGCAATGCTGGGAGGGATGCCATGGTGGTGGATAAGACGTTTGGTAAATCCATGGTAGGTAGTTTTGGAAGAAGCATTGCATGCAGGGAACGCAAAACCAAATCCAGAGTATGTGTCTATTCCAGTTAGAACAAATCACTGCCCCTTCCATGATGAAAGTGGTCCCATGTATTCAACAGGCTGATCACCTCAGGAAGTGGTGCCATATTGGGGGCTGAGTGTGGGTCTCTGCTGCTGGCAAATTGGACACCCAGCATTGGTTGTAGGCAAGTCAGCTTTGGGAAAGGACAGTCCATATTGTTGAGCCCATGGATAACATCCATCCCTACCTCCATGGCCATTTCATTCATGAGCCCATTGAGCAATGACAGGAGTGGCTGGGAATAGAGACTGAGGTTAGCCACAGAGCAGGTCTTCTTATCTACTTGATTATTAAAATCTTCCTCTGCTGAAGTCACCCTCTGGGGAGCATGCCCAGAGGACACAAATATTTTCACATTTTTTGCCCACACCGAAAGACCTATCCACATACCTCTTGCCCAGACTTCTTTGTCACCAACTTTCCAATCATGTTCCTTTCAAGTACCTGACAATCCAGCCTAAGCATTGGCAACAGCCCATGAATCAGAGTACAAATGCACTTCCGGCCATTTTTTCTCCCAAACAAATTAAACAACCAGGTGTACTGCCCAAAGTTCTGCCCACAGGGAGGGTTTGCCTTCTCCACAGTCCTTCAGGTACATCCTTGAAAGGGGCTGAAGTACTGCAGCTGTCCACTTCCACGAGGTACCTGCATATACTGCAGAATCATCTGTAAACCAGTCCTGAGTTTTCTCTGCCTCAGTCAACTGATTGTAAGGAACTCCCCAAGATGCCAAAGCTGTGGGCTAGGAAAGAGAAGAGACGATGGAAGGAGTGATGACCATGTACATTTGGGCTACTTCCTCATGTTGCTTACATGTTTCTTCAGGAACTGCTTGAGCTCTATCTTGTATATATCACTTCCCCTTTATTATGGAGGGCTGCTGTGCATGCTGAACTTTATGTTTTGGTTGTTCAGACAATAATCAGCTCATGATAGGCAACTCAGATTTCATGGTAACTTGATGGTCTATGGTTAAGCGTTTAGTCTCTACTTGGCCCAGTAGCAGTCCAAAAGCTCTTCTCAAAAGAAGAGTAGTCATCTGAAGTGGATGGCAATATGCCCCAATATCCTAAGGATCTGCATTGTGATTTTCCTATAGGAGCCCGCCAAAAGCCACAGATGACATCTCTATTTGCCACTGACACTTTCAACACCATTGGATCTGCTGGATGATATGGCCAAAGTTGTAGTGCAGCTTGCATAGCATCCTGGACCTTTCACAGAGCTTTGTCTTGTTCTGGTCTCCAATCAACTCTAGCAGCTTCTCTGGTCACTCAGTAAATGGTCTGGAGTGGTACAACCAAATGAGGAATGTGTTGTCTCCAAAATCCAAAGAGACCAACTAATATTGTGCCTCATTTTTGGTAGTAGGAGGGGCCAGATGCAGTATCTTATTCTTCACTTTAGAAGGGATATCTCTACATGACCAACATTGGACACTTAGAAATTTCACTGAGTTGGAAGACTGCTATATTTTTGTTGGATTACTCTCCCATCCTCTCACACAAAGGACTTACCAATAAGTCTAGAGTCATTGTTACTTCTTGCTCACTAGGTCCTATCAACATGACATCATCGTATGATGGTCCAGTTTGATGTCTTGTAGGAGGTAGGGATGATCAAGTATATAATGCAATATTGCAGGCAATATTACAGCATAGGGCTGGAGAGTTGATATACACCTGAGGCAGGACAATGAATGTATATTGCTGGCCTTGCCAGCTGAAAGTGAAGTTTCTGGTGGTCCTTACTAATGGCAATTGATAAAAAAGCATTTGCCACATCAATAGCTGCATATCAGGTACCAGGGTATGTGCTGATTTGTTCAAGCAATGATACCACATCTGGTACAGCTTCAGTTGGAGTCACCACCTGGTGATTTTACACTTGTCTACTGTCATTCTCCAAGATCCATCTGTTTTCTGCACAGGCCAAATAGGAGAGCTGAATGGGCATGTTTTGGGAATCACCACCCCTGCATCCTTCAAATTCTTGATGGTAGAACCAATCTCTGCAATCCTTCCAGGAATCCAGTATTGCTTTTGATTTACTATTTTGTTAGTTATAGGCAGTTCTAGCAGTTTCCACTTGACTTTTTCTATCATAACAGCCCTCCCTCCAGAAGACAGGTAGCCAATGTGGGGATTCTGCCAGTTACTGAGTATGTCTATTCCAATTATGCTTTCTAGAACCATGGAAATAAACACTGAATGGATCTGGGGACTCATAGAACCCACTGTGAGATGCACCTGAGCTAAAACTCCATCAATCACCTAACCTTTATAAGCCCCTACTGAGACTGGTGGATCACAGTGACATTTGCATCTCCTGGAATTAATGTCACTTCTAAGCCAGTGTCTAATAATCCCCAAAATGTCTGATCATTTCCTTTTCCCCAATGCACAGTTATTATGGTAAAAGGCCATAGATCTACTTTGGGAAAGCTGTGAGAAAGATTAACAGTATAAATTTTTGACAGTGTAACAGGATCCTTCCCCAAGGGGACCTGGCCTCCTCTTTTTTCAGGGGATCTGGTTCTGTAAACTGTCTCAAGTCTGGGAATTGATTATGGGGCATTGATTCTCTGTGGCTGTAATTCAAGTTACGGTTTTGTTCACTTGACCTAGAACACTTCTGGTTATACAAATCAATCAGAAATTTAGTAGACTGCCCATGTATTTTCTTTCTAGGTTCCCCGTGATCTATTAGTCAATGTCATAGCTCTATGTGACTCATACTCTTTTGATTGCTGCTTTAAGTCTGTCTTTGAATGTGGTAGCCATGCCCACCTTGTCTTTGGTGATTAACTGCTAATAGTTGACTTTTATGGGCCTGGGATCCAAACATCTCCAAAATGTTTAAAGATTCTAGTTCCGTTATAGTGGTTCCCACTCTTTATTTCTAATAAACAGTCTTACAAATTTATTCCTCACAATCCTGGTTAAAGGTGTTTCCTCTGGACATTCCTGGGGTGGGTTGGCAGGTTTTAAATGGTAAATTCATTCTAACATTCCAATCGATCTAAGCCTTTGAATTCCCTCTTCTACTGTGATGGTTAAGTTAATGTGTCAACTCAGTCAGGCAACTGTGCCCAGTTGTTTGGTCAAGCAAGCACTGGGCTAATTGTAATACCAGGACATTTAAGGGCTTTAGTCATCTGTGAGTTTACTGCCTAGATGGCTGATTACATCTATGATCAACCAGGGAGAATGCCATCAGCAACAAGTGACATTTTATCCAATAAGTTGAATGCCTTAAAAGGGGAAGTGATTTCAGCATTCAGAGAGAATTTCCCAGCTCATCTTTGGACAGCCCATGTCTCCCAGAAACTCATCAAGGACCTTCATTGGACTTTCATCAGAGCCCCTGGTTTGCAAACTGCCTGTGGAAACTTGATTTGTGCACCCCCACTAGTCATGTGAAAGAATCTTATAAAATCTCATACTGTTCACAGATATCTCCTGTTGATTTTGTTTCCCTAGAAAACCCTGACTAATATATACTGTATACCAGGGTATATCAGTCATCTCAACTTCAGACTTTCTAGGCTATCTGTTGGTCTATGTTTCAGTCAACCATCCAAAGAAATTGTTAAAGCCCTTACTAAATGCTTGAGCTACTGTGTTGAATCCAGAATTCTGCTTTGTGGGCCCATATCAATAAATTCAGCCTGATCCAACTGTATATTCCTTCCACGTTATCCCATACCCTTAGTATCCATTCCCATACATATTCCCCTAATTTCTGTCTATATAAGATTGAAAACTCATGCAGTTCTTTTAGAGTATAGCATACTTACTTATGAGTCACACTTTGTACTTTGTCTTTGGTGGCTTCTTGTGATTTTAGTCTAGTATAGGTCTCCAAGAGAAGAGAGGTGGTGGGCATGGGTAAGGAAAAGGATTAGAAATGCTTTGCAAGCTACTGACCTCAAGGCATTGCTCTACATTTTCATCTGGTAAGACAGGATTAATCACTTCAGGTAGATGTTGGGAAGCATATTTCTTAGAACAGGCCTGAGGCTAAGCAGTGCTGGCTTTATTTTGTCTGGTACCTTCCTCAGGGGATGAAGGTGGGATGGAATCTGTAAGGCAGCATGGAGGCTGGATGACACAAGCTTGACATTATGTGGTTTCCACAGGGCAGGCGATTACAGTTTTATCTGTCAAAATCTCAGCAGAATTTAAGATTCCAATTTCCCCACTGATATCATCATCCATCCATATATTTCCATCCTAATCCTCAGGGTTACTTCTATCCAATCAATGCCTTCACTTTAAAAGCAGACAACCTGTGAGGCTATGATTTTAGTTTCCTATTTAATTCTGCTACTGATACAATGAGACTCTGAGTCTGGTTTTCAGAGATCTCAAATCATGGCTGTATGAAAAAAAGATTTCTTGTAGAGCACACAGAAACTTTCACATCATTCGTGCATTGTTTAAGTTGCAAATTTGAAGACTTTACCTCATCCCTTTCTTTTGTAACTATATCCATAGTATTTACGAAAGCCAGCCAAAATCATTGTACTTTTTGATTCCACAAAACTCTGTTAAGGTGTTGAAAACACTCTCACAGAGATCCTTGCCTCTTATAAGCATGGAAGTAGGTGAATCCAGGGGTGATATTTTGCATATCTCCATTGCCAACTCAAGTCACTGACTGTCAGTGGCCTCTTGATTATTAGAAAGGGAATCATTAATACCCTTGTGTCCAATTAGAGTAGAGAGCCAAATACAAAAATCCCAGAACCACTTCAAAAATCCCTTGTTTAAGATTTTGTTTCTCAAGAAGCACTCCTGGTATAAAGCTGTATTAGTCAGGGTTCTCTAAGGAAAGAGAAACAACAGGAGATATCTGTAAATAGTATGAGATTTTATAAAATTCTCTCATGTGACCGTGGGGATGCAGTAGTTCAAATTCTGCTGGCAGGCTGCCAACCAGAGACTCTGATGAAGTTCCTTAAAGAGTTCCCAGGATATGGTGTCTGACTGCTGGGCCACAATGACATATTGGGTCTCCTGGAATTAATGTCAATTCTGAGTAAGTGTCTAATACTCCCCAAATGTCTGATCATTTCCTTTTCCCCAGTGCAGAGTTATTCTGGTAAAAAGGCAGTAGGTCTCTGGGGAAAGGTGTAAGGAAGATTAACTGTACAAATTTTTGGTTGTATAACAGGATCTTTTCCCAAGAGACCTACCTTCTCATTCACATGTCTCTGGGTCTGTAAACTGTCTGGGAATTGATTAAGGGGCTATGATTCTCTATGTCTGTAATTCAAGTTAGGGTTTTGTTCACTCAACCTAGAACTCTTCTGCTTATACAGATCAAGTAGGAATTTAGTGGACTGCACATCTATTTTTCTCTTCTAGGTACTCCATGATCTATTAGCCAATGCCACAGCTCTATGTGACTCAGACTATTTTGATTGCTGCTTTGTGTCTGCCTTCCATTGTGGTAGCCACACCTAGCTTGTCTTTAGTGATTAACTGGGGATAGTTGACTTTTATGGGCCTGAGACCTTATGATCCTCACAAAGTTTAAGGATTCTAGTTCCATTACAGCAGTCCCTACAGTAATATCTGGACTACAGAGAAGATCAACCTCAGAGTTCTTCAGGGAAGATGGAGTTAGTCTTACAAATTTATTCCTCACAATCCTGGTTAAAGGTGTTTCCTCAGGACATTCCTAGGGTGGGTGGGTGAGTTTTAAATGGTAAATTCATTCTAACATTCCAGTCTCTCTAAGCCTTTGAATACCCTCTTTGACTGTATACCAGGATAAATTGATCATCTCTACCTCAGACATTGTAGGCCATCTTTTGGTCCATGTTTCAGTCAGGCGCCAAACAAACTGTTAGAGCACTTTCTAATCCCTTGCGCTACAGCACTGAATCCAGAATTTTGCTATGTGGGCCTGAAGCAGTTTGTTATTATTTATGAATTCTGAAAATAGTGGATTGTTTGTAAATTGGTCTGTTCCTCTGGGCATATTAGATTATATTGGATTCAGAGGTTTCACTTTTACTTGACTGAATAATGGTTAAGACTTTGGGTCATGTCAGTAAGATGTTGAGTCCCCACCCCTTTGGTGGGTGAGATCTCACAGAGAAACTGCACCACAGGGAAAGTAGGTTGGAGTTTTAAAGCTCAAGCCCTGGGAAGTAAATACACAGAGAAGCAGATATGTGAGGAAGTAGAGAAGGTTCCATTAGACACGACAGAGGCCCCCGGGAAGAGAGTTGAGTCATTCACCTGACAGTCTACAGCTGGCCTTGTGAAGAGACCATAGCAGCTGAGCCTGGAGAGAAATGAGACCTGGGAGAGATATGAGACTTATCCCAGCTTACAGCTGATATTGGAAAAAGCCTGGACCATGGAGCCTTAAGAGGAAGAGGAAACCTGAAGCCTTGCAACTAGCGGCAGCCATATTGCTCCAACATGTGGCAACAGACCATGGTGACAGAAGTAACTTAGACTTTATAGCATGGTAACTATAAAAGTCCAACAGATTTCTGGTACTTTGCATCAGCACCCCTTTGGCTGACTAATACAGGGCCCATATCAATAAATTCAGCCTGATCCAACTTTATATTCATTCCACGGTTATCCCATACCTTTAGTATCCATTCCCACACATATTCCCTTTATTTCTGTCTATATACCTTGGGAAACTCATGCAGTTTTTTTTTAGAATATAGTGTACTTCCCCATGGGTCACATCTTACTTTGCCTTTGAGGGCTTGTTGTGATTTTAGTCTAGTAATTGGTCTCCAAGAGAAGTGGGGTGGTGGTGGTTAGTAAGGAGAAGGTTTAGAAATGTCTTCCAAGCTATGGACCTCAGGCCATTCCTTTGTAGTTTCATCTGTTGAGACAGGATTAAACTCTTCAGGCAGAGTTTGGAAGACAAACTCCTTAGGAACGGTGGAAGTTGGACAGTACATCCTGGAATTGGCTGGTACCTGCCTCAGGGCTTGGAGGAGGTCTAGCCTCCCTCGGGCATGTTGGAGGCTCCCTGGTACATGCTTGACATTATGTGGTCTCATAGGGCAGACAGTCGCAGGTTTATCTGGAAAAGTCTCAGCAGAATTTAGGGTTTCAATGTCCTCACTGATATCATCATCAACCCACATGTCTCCATCCAATCCTCAGGGTTCCATTCCTTTTCACT
This sequence comes from Cabassous unicinctus, assembly GCA_029593785.1. NCBI lineage: Eukaryota > Metazoa > Chordata > Mammalia > Cingulata > Chlamyphoridae > Cabassous > Cabassous unicinctus. The sequence continues at coordinate 12,061 of JAQZBX010009392.1, forward strand.
TTAACAGCAGACTCCCTGCAAATCTGAGATTTTAGATTCCTTTCTAACACTGCTGTTGATGCAATGAGATTCTGAGTCTGGTTTTCAAAGATCTCAAATTGTGGCTGCATGAAACAAGATTTTCTTTCAGAGAACACATAGAATATTTCACATCATTCACGCAGTGCTTAAGTTGCAAATTTGAAGCCTTTAGCTCACTCCTTTTTTTGTAACTGTATACACAATATTTAGGAAGAGCCAGCCAATCTCATTGTACCTTTTGATTCCACAAAAGTCTATTAAGTTGTTGAAAACATTCTCACCCAGATCCTTGCTTTTTATAAGCATGGAAGTAGGGGAATCCAGTGATGATATTTTGCATATCTCCATTGCCAATTCATGCCACTGACTGTCAGTGGCCTCTTGAATATTACCCTTCACTCCCATTAAAGGATAAAGTCAATTGTAAAATTCCCAGAATCACTTCAGAAATCCTATTTTTATGATTCAGTTTCTCAAGAACCGCTCCTGGTATCAAGCTGTATTAGTCAGGATTCTCTAGGGAAAGAGAACCAGCAGGAGATATCTGTAAATAGTATGAGGTTTTATAAAATTCTCTTGTCTGACCACGGGGATGCAAAAGTCCAAATTCCTCGGGCAAGCTGCAAACCAGAAGCTCTGACGAAATTCCTTGATGAGTTCCCAGGAGATGTTGCCTGTCTGAAGTTGAGTTGGAAATTCTCTCTGAATGCTGAAATCCCTTCCCCTTTTAAGGCATTCAACTGATTGGAAAAGACATCACTCATTGTTGACTGCAATCTCCTTGATTGATTGTAGATATTATCAGTCATCTATGTAAATTAATTCACTGATGATTAAAGTCCATTGAAAACAGTTAGCCCAGTGCTTGCTTGACCAAACAATTGAGCACCATTACTTGGCTGACTTGACATATTAGTTTAACCATTAGAGTAATCTAGAAAATAAAAATGCTTCTCCTTACTGTCAAGAGGTGGCAAGTGTCCAGGTTGTCAGATAGACAGTGAGCCAAATCAAAAACACCAATTAAGCCTTTATTCATTTTGGTGATAGTATAATCAATGCATCACAAATGAGACAGTGCTAGCTCCCTCAATATTCTATTTTCCTCCAAGGAATGACCATTGTAGATAAGTACAGACAGGGAAGGGAGAGTTTCTTACTGAAAAGGATGTGCAAAGCTAAGGCTGATGCCTTTTAATGAACCTAGAGGAAGTGAGGGGAAGGAGATGGGAAAAAGTTAGAAGTAGAAAATTACTGAAAATTGTCTTCAAGGTTCCTAAAAAGGTCATGCAGAAATGCCTGTACAGTGTTGTCCTAGTTTGCCACTGGCCTGCTGATGCAAAATACAAAAAAAAAAATGGTTTGGCTTTTATAATACAGAGTTTACTTAGGGTAAAAGCTTACAGTTCCAAGGTCATGAAGTATCCAAAGTGAGGCACCACCAGAGAAGCTTTTTCACCAAATTCAGCAGATGTTGATTCTGACATCTTGCCACATTGCAAAGGTGGCTGCCCACCTCTGTTGCTGTCTCTGCCTTTCTCTCCAGGATCACGATTTCTTGGACCCCAGTTCTTGGAGCTTAGCTGTGAATAATCAGGCATAGGGTTTGTCTATCTCTGGCCTCCTCTCTCAGTCTCGGCTGCTCTGATTTTTTCCTGAGTTCCGCTGTGAGGTATCAAGCATATGATCCATCTCTCCCGGGGTCTCAGCATTTTGTGTCTTTCAGGGCTTCTGTCCTTGAGCTCACCTGTGGGAGTACCTGGTGACCTTTCTCTTGCATTACAGGATCAAATATGGCAGCTTCCTTTTCCTCATTGTTTATATTTATATCAGACCGAGAAAGAGGGTGGACACTCAACCTGAGTCATGCCTCACTGACATAGTCCAATCAAAAGCAATCTAATTAAGTGATCTAAAGTGACTCTAATGCAATCAAAGGGTACCACACCCACAGGAATAGATTAGTTTAAAAACACAATCTTTTTTGGGATTCATAAAATAACTTCAAACTGTCACAAATGTCTCAGCCAAGACAAACTCCCTCCCCACCTCCATAAGGAAATCTAAAAATGAAGATACCAGGGTTAGAAATGCAGATGTGTATAATAACAGGGATTCCCAGGAGGAGACTGAGTTCTTTGCTGCCACTCCCTCCAGAGGCGACAACGTACCAGGTTTGTACCAAGTCTGGTGTGGGGAGGGAAGTTTTAGCCCATGAGACCTGCCAGATAAAGTCTTTGTAATTTTCTAAGGTTGGGCTTAAAAGTGCATACACTTATTTTTCCTTGTAGCCTAGGGCCTCAATTATAAATCTTTGCATTCAGCAAAATATTTTCAAAGTAGGAAATAATATCAGGGCAAAGATCAAATCCAAGGTGCTTCCAGTACAACATATGCTCAGGATAAAATTAATATCATGAGATTGACTGTAATCTCTTTGTTAAGACAAAGATTTAAGGCAGTCCCTTGTGGACCATTTGAGTGCCTAGGAGTGAACAGTCTTTTTATAACACACCAACAACTATTTTTAGGCTTTCTTGGCCATATGATCACAGCAGCAATACCAAATTCTGACATTGTAGTGAAGGAAGTGATAGACAATACATAAACAAATTGGTGTAGCAGTGTTCCAATAAATATTCATTTACAAAAACACATAGTAAACTGGATTTGGCCCATGGACCACCATTTGCTAATCCCTGTGCTAGACAAAAGAAAAATATGCTTCATAATTGCATTTCTCTTAAATTTCTTCTAAGAGAAAAAAATCTAAAAGGCTTTTGAGAATCCTAAGGCTATTGTTCCATATCACCTTGACTCTCAGCCTAAATCTGAGAGAAAAGGGGCTGGCCCCAAAATACTCAAGGGTATGGCTCCTCTCCAATGAAGTAAGCCGCAATATTATTCACCAAAAAATATCTACATCATTTTTAGGAGAATTGTATTAAGGAAAGCAATATCAAGTTGGAAAACAATTGAAAAATTTAGCAAAATCATACAAAGGAAGCAAACTAGGTAATCCACTCAACTGCAAGCAAAGGCATTTCTTATGAAAAATTAAGAATGACTCAGATCAGAGCCAAGTGTTATGGATAGAACCAAGACCCATAGATAAGCCACCTCAGAGTGGGAAGGGGAAAGGACTGGGCCCTAATCAAGGAACTAGTACATGTAACTAGCTGAATTCCAGACTTGTTATGGATCAGTAACTGCTGTATATTTCCCATTCTTCCTGTTTCTGAATGGGAGTGTCCATATATTAGGCTTGCCTAAACATTAAATGTTGAATGAATAGGATAGAGAGTACATCTCTTTAATTCAAAGATTTTCAGATTGACAGGAATTGTGTACTTTGAGATTTGTTCCAAATGACCGTCATTTGCAACTTTACCTGATTTTTTTTTTTTTGAGCGGATAATGTAATAAGATAAGATTTGGGAGTAGAGGGTAAGTATATTTTGTATGCAGGAAGGATATCAATTGTTGGGGTCAAAGGGGACATTGATACAAATAGTACTTTGCCAAAAAGATTTCAACAAAATTTCATATCACAGATGTTCTTCTGCAATGTGATCCTGTGACCACCTGGAGCCTGGTTAGATGCTGAAACTGCTATTACCAATAGAACAGAACAGAGATAATGCTGTTTTACTTCCAAAGCTAAGCTTCTACCTGGAACTTTTGTAATACTTGCTTTTGGGATACTCACATTCAGAACTCAACAACCATATGTTGAGAAACTCAAGCCAATTGGGAAGATACTTCATTTGCCAGGTCTAACTCAGTTCAAAGTAAAAAGTCACCATCAATGGCTAGCCATGCAAACTTGCCATCTTAGACATTTGAGCCCAATGAAGAGTCCAGATGTTTTCTGCCACTAACTGAAAATTGATGAAAGATCTTAAATAAGAACTTCCTACTTGGGTCCAGTCAGTCCACAGAAATATGAGAGATAATAGTAAATTTTTGTTTAAAGCGATAAAATTTGGGGTTGGTTTATTAAATAGAAGTTGATAATCAGAACATAAGAATTAATGCATAGACTCTTTGGATATTATTTTTTAGCTAAGAAATCCAGCTTAATTAGAAGTTCTTTTCAGTATAAAACACTGTGAGTTAACAAAATGTTAAATGTTTTACCATTCACATTATAAACAAAGTCACTAAAAAGAAAATTAAGAATTAGTATAAAAAAATAAATCATAGATATTTTGGGTCATTGGAGACACTTAGTTTAATTATATGAGAAAAATGTTATAGGGTTGATGGTTAAACTAATACTACCATCACTCATCTTTTTTTATTTAAAATATTTGATTAAAAGACCAAGAGAGACTAATGGATCAGAGACTCTATCAGTCTATCATATCAAATAGCAACTTTATTTTCCACAAAGAAAATACACTTATTGAAATTCCTGCCATCAGTTGCTTGATTAATTTTTGTGATACCATATCTTTGATAGTTCTGTGCATAATAATACTGAATCAGTTTGTGAAGCACTGAAATTAACATTGAAACAGATAATAACAGATTTATATGAATTAGAGTTCTCAAAATACTGTGACAACAAAATAAATAGAACCAAGCTGTGTATTGAATCAATCATAGAAAGTCAACTATTTTTTAATAGTCCAATTTTTCAAGTTGATAGATTTAACAAAACAACATCTCATACATTAACCAATGAGAGATGTTGATATTTTTCCTTTTTTCCTGATACAAAGAAAAAGAAAATTAATTTCTTATTTTAAAAAATAAGACTATACACACTTTTAAATTTGTAAATGTAAATATTTACATTTATATAATATAAAACAATATAAATCTTTAATAAATTTCTCATTCTCCTCAGGCTAATTAGATTAAGTGATTGCTTACTTCTGCCATAAGAGGAACTTTGTGGAAATGTTCAAGAAACACTTAAATATGGCAAAGCTTGAAAAGAACAAAATATGTATTCGATTAAAATATAATAAGTGCAAGACGGTAGGGATAGTAAGTTTGAAAAACAAATTGAAGATAAATTATTGAGGCTCCTGAAATTCCAAAAATTGGAAAATACTTTCATTAAGAGATAAAAAGCTATTTTATAATAAAGTATGGAAAGTGAATTTATGAAGCCAGAATTTTATTTTAGAAGATATAATCTGATGAGATTATGCAAAATGTATTGTTGAAACAGAGTGAACACATGTATTAGTCAGCCAAAGGAGTGCTGATGCAAACTACCAGAAATCTGTTGGCTTTTATAAAGGGTATTTATTTGGGGTAGAAGCTTACAGTTACCAGGCCATAAAGCATAAGTTACTGCTCCCACCAAAGTCTGTTGCCACATGTTGGAGCAAGATGGCTGATGAAGTCTACAAGGGTTCAGGCTTCCTGGGTTCCTCTCTTCCCGGGGCTTCTTTCTCTTTGGGCTCTGCTGCTCTGCTCTCTCTCCACAAGGCCAGCTGTAGACTATCAGGCAAATGGCTCATCTCTCTTCCTGGGGCCTCTGCTGTATCTGCTTCTTGTGTGTTTACTTCCCAGGCTCCAGCTCAAAAACTCCAACCTCCCTTCTCTGGAGTGTGGTTTCTCTGTGAGTCCCCACCCATGAAGGGGGCAGGGACTCAACGTGCTACTGACATGGCCCAATCAAAGCCCTAATCATAATTTGATCATACCCAGAGGAATAGACCAGTTTACAAACATAATCCAATATCTATTTTTGGAATTCATAAACAATGCCAAACTGCTACAACACTAATATAATATCATGAGGGAAATTAATCCTTGGGCCAGTATAGACATAAAAATATGAGTCGAAAGAAGGTAAGGAAAAGAAAGGAAGGAGGGAGGGAGGGTAGGAAAATAAAAGGAAGGAAAGAGAAAAGAAGGGAAAGGAGGAAAAGGAAAGGAAGTGAAGAGGAGGAAGAAGAGAGGGGATAGGTGGGGAGGACAGGAAAAAGAGACCAAAACAAAGAACAAAATACAAATTATTTACTGATATCCTACAGCTTCCAAAAGTTATTAAGACTCATAATGTTCCTTGGGCTGCTGTGGGAAGCCACTTTAAAAGCTGGGGGATTAGAACTGGCAACTACCAACAACAAAAAATCCAAAACCCACCTTTACTTAGCTTTTACCATGTGATCAAAAGTTCATATTAAAAAGGTTTATCCTGAGTTACTACAGGGTTTATCTTGAATTCCCTTCGAACCAATAGACCCTGCACATGCTTTTTACCTGCTTTGCATGGCTCCTCTCAGTTTAACTTCATTCTCTGTTTTAGATTGCCTCTTCTTTTCAGGCCCAGCTCTTTGCACAATTAGCTTACTTTACTGGACACCACAGCTTCATCAGTGTTCTCTAGAATCAGAGAGACTTTATCAACTGATCCTCTTCTTCTGCTCACCCTTCAACCCAGGTGTTTTTGCTAATGGCATATCTTTAACTTTGATCATTCTCACTTACATATCTGGGAAAATCATCACTGCACTTCCCTCTAAATATGCTGCCATTGCCACTTGTTTCTCCTCCATTAGAATGTCATTTGCAGCAAGGAGCAATGATGATTTGTTTATTTTTCCTATTCTTTTTGAGTATCTGTAGGGGGACATGACAGTGAAATTGGAGTGAATTGTGAAGAATGTTTTGTACCCCACTGTTTTTTAAAAGCTTACTGATGGTTTTATGTTTTTTCCTCTTACACAGAAGGTGGAAGAATAAATCTACTCTACAGTGAACTACTGAAGATAATCTATTAAATTTGAGGGGGCTGGAAATTGTAAAGCCTTTAATGAAGTATTTAATTTGGTTAATGAAGAACTTGATCATAGTTAGTCTGCTGCTTAGGATTATAAACCAAAAGAGAGATATGTCTTAAAGCATGAACTGCACAGGACCCCAACCTTAACAATCCTGATCCCCTAACAATCTGTGCTTCCAAACATGGCATAATATGTTGTCCCCCAATCTTTATTTCATAGCTAATAAGGTCTATGATATATTTGGTTATAAAGATTTCCACATTTTAATCTCTGCAGTTTGATTTTCTTAAAGGAAGTGATCTTCTGAGATAATGCTAGTGATAATAAACAGCTGAACCATCAATTTTAACAGAAAACTTAGAGGTTTTTCTTTCAGGCTGATGGAAATAAATAGATTAATCTGTCTATGTTAGGTCTCTGATGCAGTATATTTACCATTTATAAATGTGCAAGGATGGGGAAAGAAATGGCCAGTGAGAATGCTTTACTGTATGTTTCTGCAATGAAATGTAAATGATACCCATATAACTCAAAGTAGAAGTTCTTGTCAAAAGAAAGATATCAGAAACTTAACAAATCAAAATCTGTTCAACATGTCAAACTACAGGGATTAGCCTAGCTGAATGGGCTGGAATCAGAAGACTTATGACAATTATGTCTATATAGATATAGCCTGAAAATACGAACAAACTGTAGATACTGATCTGTGTGTCTCTTCTCTTCTTTTTCGTATCACAGGAGAAAGTTTAGATGGACTGAAGTTGATTTCTACCACCATATGCTTACTATAAATTCAGTGTTACCTGTTCAAAAGACAAGAGCAGAAATGTTTTTGGTTTTGTGTCATGTTGCCATACTCATTACTTGTGTATATTTTGCTCTCAGGGACTATTGAAAACAATCAACCTTCTAAAATCAGTTTTGAGGACAAAGCATGTGCTGCCCCAAAACAATCTGCTCAAAATATAGATTGTTTAAATTTTCCACTAGGATAAATCTAGTCCAAAGCAAAGAAAAAATTAATGTTTACCAGATGAGGGCAGAAAAAAGCTTATTGTATAAGGAAAATAAAGGTCATGTTGATTTGTCAATAATATAAATTTCAGAATTTGGGATTCAGAACTCTAGATACTGGATTGGATGTAAAATTAAAGTTTGAATCAGCATGATAAAGTTGAGAGTTAGTTGGGAAAGAAAGACTTTAGCCCTCCTTCCACCATAATTCCTATTGCCCTATCCTGCATTTTTGGATGTGGGCAATTGATTTTTTAAATTATTTTTATGTAAAGTTCTATGCAAACACTTCTTTAGATAGCTTCTTGTAACAAGACTGCTATCTCTCCATAGAAATTCTGAAGCTGCCACCTCCATTGTTCAGTTTAAGGATTGCAATATATTATTTAACAGGTATAATAGGTAGAAGGCAGCCTAATATCAAAACATAAAATTAAAGACCAGGAAATATTAGAAAACATTTTATTTGAGTAATCTAATCCACAGAGGCATTACCCTTTTTAATGGAGTCCCAAAACTGAATGTGGAAAATCTTCTCACTTGGAAAAAGGACATGGTAAAATTTAGATATATATTTCAATGCAAGTCAAATATTTATCAATCACCTAATATTTACTTGATAAAATATTAGCTCCTTCCTTCCATTGCCTCACATTCTATTATCAGCATGATAATTGATTGTTTCCTTTGACTATTCTGATTTGTTCATATGTTTTACGATCTAGTGATATAATCCTTTAGTATTACTCATATTTTTGTAATTTTATTTCCTATTGTTTCATGTTTCTTATTCCAGATTATTTAACAATGATTTTTAACAATTTTCCCCCATGCACAACAGTTACAAAACATTGGGATTTTTATTTTACCTGTATTTAACAAGAAGTTAATAGATTCAAAATATACTCAAATTTTATTTTGGATTTCTATATGAAGAATGGTCATTTTTGTTTTTTAAATTAAACTATCATCATTACTTATTCTATTTTTATTACTAAAAATATTTTTTTATATTTTTGAGATTCCTATAAGGTGTTACTAATAAATAAAAAAACTTTTATTAGTGTTTAAAATATTAGCACGTATATGACTTAATAAATAAATGTGCTTTTATTGATTTTTGCATTCTATTATTTTCAGAAACATAATAACCTTATTGTAGTTCACACTGTAATAGTTGTGGTTTGTATGTTCTTACAAAACTATTACATGAAAGACAGGGAAATAAATATATTGAAATTACTACTTTCCATTTAACTCTCACTCTTCCCTTCCTCCTTACAAAGGAACACTTGATTTTTTCTCTAGATTTCCTTGCACCTGGGAGTAAACAAGTAACTCAATTCTAGTCCATAATATTTAAATGGAAGATTCTGGTACGGACTTCAGGAGAACATCTTTTACCAGGGGACAAACTCAGTTGACATTCCACTGCAGTTCTTTGCCCTTCTCCCCCTCCTGTCTGGATTATGAAATCAGCATCTAGAACTGAAACAATTGTTGTATGAAAGATAGAATAACTGACTGTGGGGTTTTCTGCTGTTTACAATTAAGCACATTCTTGACTGATGCAGATGTCGTCCTTACATTATTTCTGGGTGCATTTGTTTATCTAGAATTTGATGGATGAAAGAGATATTGAGAAAGAATATGGATTTGGGAGTCATTTCCATGTTTTTTTTATATATTACCATGGCATTTTAATGATTGAAGATGGTGAAAAGAGCAGTAAGAGAATAAAAAGTGGCTGGAACATTGATCTATGCATCAGGCAATGAAAGGGTAGGAAAGGAGATGAGTAACACTACAATATTGTATTTTAGTTTGATTAGGATTCTGCATCTCTTTGTTCTGTGTTTTAACATTCTTACTCTGTCTTATTTTATTTTATTTTTAAATAAGCTTTAGTTTACATAAATTACATAAAAAATATAAGGAATTCCCATATACCCTACCCTCTCCCTTTCCCATACTCTTCCACATTAACAACATCTTTCATTAGTGTGGTACATTTGATACAACTGATGACACATATTGAAGTATTGCTACTAACCATGGACTACAATTTACACTATACTTTACACTTTGCACTGCACAATCTTATAGGTTTTGACAAAATGTATAATGGCCTGTATCCATCATTGCAATGTCATGCAGGACAATTCCAAAGTCTCAAAAATACCCCAAGGTTACACCTATTTTTCCCTCTCCCTCCACCCAGAACCTCTGATGGCCACTGCCTTTATTTCAATGATACAAGTTCTTCCATTGTTGAAGAATCATAAGTCTACTTTAGTTCATAGTTGCATTTCCACCTCATGTTTATTCAGTCCTCAATCTTGAGGATTTTGAGATGGTGATGCCCACTCCGTTGCTGATTGAGAGGAGGGTTAGATCCCATGGGGCAGATGGATGGAGTTATCTTGCTGGCAGTTGTTTTTTGGGATGGGCATTGTCCATCATGATCCTTTTGTTGTCCTGGGTGAGTCCAATGAACTGGAGTGTAGATGTTGCAATTCATCTAAGATTCAGGGTTCAACCTGTATATGAACATACTAAAGATTTAAGTCTCTGGGACATATATTTAACAAGTATAGTGCTAATTACAAGTTCAAATAAAAGGGGTTGAAGGGCTATGTGTAGGGAAGTTACATTGGTAAGCATATATTCCAAAGCAAGGCCCACTGACAGTGCCGAAGTCCTGAGATTGTCTGCCCTACCTATAGTGCCTAGATGTCTCTAGAGCCCACTGTTTGAGGCACTGTTCACTTTGGCAGTTAATGAAATCCTGCTGAGACTTGCATAAGCATAACCTCCTGAATGACCTCTCCACTCACTTTGAAATCTCTTAGCCATAAAAACTCATTTGTATTTAATTATTGTTTTATTTTCTTATTAGTTTTATTTGTTTATTTGACATTGTTTTGGGGTAGGTTTTGGATCACAGAAGGTTCACAACTGTGGTGGGGAGGATCACTAGTGTATGTGTAGGGAGGGATACAATTTTACTCTTTACTGTTCATAAACTCATTGCTTCTAATATCCATAGACCTGAGCCCTATTTATTTTCTAATATTTTAATTTGGATGTTTGCTTCATTTGTTTCCTCATTTTAAAAATACTATGAGCATTATCATGTATGATTATTTTCTCTGAGTATATTTGGCCACATATTTAATTTTAAATATGTGAATGGAGTTTTCTTATTATAGTTACCCAAATTTATTTTATCATTGAATTTATTTTATGTAAAAAATATATTTACTGAATTGTTTCTTAATTTTCAAGTCTTAAACTTCACTTAATCTATTATTTTCTAATTGTATTTTATTTGGATCAACTAATGTGACATGTATAGTGCCAAATGTTATAAAATGTATTAAAGTCTCATTTGTAAATAATTTTATAATCATTTTTATAGTTGAATTTTCTGGTTTTCAGACCTGAAGGATTTTACATGTTTTAATTCAGTCTTGTTAATTATATTGTTAAAAATCTATCGCATTCATATTTTACTCTGCCATAGAATATGTGCTATGTTAAAAATCTCCCACACTAATACTGTCTCTGCCTATTTCCCTACATACTTTAATATAATCATAGATTCTAGAGCTTGACCATCTGACATGCTTTGGCCAATAAGTACAAGTAGAAGCTTTTAAGCCAGTGGGCAGAATATTTATCAGGCAGCAATCAACTATCCTTGTATTTATTCATTTACCACATGAATAGCAATATTCCAAGTACAAGCTGTTCTTTCAGCTTCTTTTCTGGAGTAAAGATAATAATAAACATTGCAGGAGTTGGCCCACTGTGGGCATATAGGATGAGGAAAAACAAGTTCTATTACATTTGGGATTGTTTTCTCTCTTTCTTTCAAAAAAAAAATTTTATTGAAGTATATAATTTATACATGAACATACATAAACAATAAGTATATAATAAAAGTTGTGAGCTTACAAACCAAACATGTGTATCCTCATACAGGGATCCCATACATCACCCTACCACCAACGCTTTGCATTGTTGTGAAACATTTGTTACAAACTATGAAAGAGCATCGTCAAAATATCACTATTAATTATAGCCCATATCCTACATTTGATGTATTTTCCCCCAACCCACCAGATTATTAACACCTTGTATTAGTATTATACATTTGTTATAGTTCATGAGACAATGTTGTAATATTTGTCCTTTTAACCACAGTCCATCTTCTGCTACTGGATTATCTATGTTAAACAGTCCAATGTTTCATACAGTCCATTCAAAGTGTACACTCAGTGGCTCTCATTTTCATCACAGAGTTGTGCTGTCATCACCTCAGTCGATTTTATAACATTTTCATTACTCCAAAAGGAAAAATCCCATACTCCCATATACCATCTGTAGTTGTCTTAGAATTGATATATCTTCTTTTTCACTGCTGTAAAAATATTGCAATATTACTGTTAACTATCATCCATAAGTTACATTAGTTGTAATTTTCCAGTGTATCACCATATTCTTAACACTTTGGAAAAGAAAAAAAACATTCTTGTATTTATACTATCAACCACAATCTTCACCCACCATTGAAATCACATACCTTAGACTATACACTAATTTCTTTTCAAATGACATTTACATCCACAGACTAACCGGTTCAGTGACAATCTCTTTTATAAGTGAGCAGTACTGGTTATACTCACTATAATATGTTCCATCAACTCTATTCATTTACACACTTTTACAATAAACCTTATTAAATATTCTGTATACATTGAACATCAGCTCCCATTCTCAACCCACATTTTATTTCCTATTAACCCATACTCTAGACTTTACCTCCATGAAGTTATGTATAGTATTTAATTCATATTAGTGAAACCATACAATATTTGTCCTTTTTGTATCTGTTTAATTTCACTCAATGTATTATGCTCAAGTTTCATCTACATTGTCATTTGCCTCTCAATTTCATTTATTTTTACAACTGAATAGTATTCCATTGTATGTATATAAAACATTTTGTTTAGTCATTATTCACTTGATGGAACTTGGGCTATTTCCATATGTTAGCAGTTGTGAATAATGTTGTTACGAACATTGGTGTGCAAATGTTACTTCACTTCCTTGTTTTCAGTTCTTCTGAATATATTGCTAGTAATGGGATTTCTGGATCAAATGGTAGTTCTATATTTAGTTTCCCGAAGAATTGCCAAACTGTCTTCCACAGAGGCTACACCATTGTACATTCCCACCAACAGTGATGGTGTGTTCCTATTTCTCCACATCTTCTCCAGCACTTCTGGTTTTCTATTGTATTGTTGATGGCCATACTAGAAGATGTGAAATGGTATCTCATTGTAGTTTTGTTTTGCATTTCTCTAAAAGCTAGTGATGTTGAATATTTTTTTCATGTGCTTTTTGGCCATTTGTATTTCCTCTTTGGAGAAATGTCAATTCAAGGATTTTGTCCATTTTTTAATTGGGTTGTATGACTTTTTGTCCTTGAGTGTTATGATCTCTTTATACAACGTGGAGATCAATCTCATGTTGGATGTGTGTTTCCAAACATTTTGTCCCATTGAGTAGGCTACCTTTTTACTTTCTTGACAAAGTGTTTTAAGAACAAAGGTGCTTAATTTTGAGGAGGTCCAATTTATCTATTTTTTCTTTCATTGCTTGTGCTTTTGGTGTAAGGATTAAGAAACTACTGCTTACCACAATATCTTGAAGCTGTTTCCCTAGATTTTTTTCTAGAAGTTTTATGGTTGCAGTTTTTGTATTTAGGCCCTTGATCTGTTTTGAGTTAATTTTTGTATAAGTTGTGAGACAGTCATCCTCTTTCTTTCTTTTGGATATGGATAGCCAGTTCTTCTAGTACCCTTTGTTGAATAATCTGTTCTGACCCAGCTGGATGGGCTTGACAGCCTTGTCAAACATCACTTAACCATAGATGTAAGGGTCTATTTCTGAGTTCTTGATTTGGTTCCATAGGTCTATATATCTATCTTTAAGCCAGTACAATACTATTTTTACCATGTAGCGAAATAAAATCCTTTGTAGTCAGGAAGTGAGAGTCCTCCAACATCTTTCTTTTTTAAGACATTTTTGGCTATTTGGGCCCCCTTACCCTTTCAAATAAATTTGTTAATTGGCTTTTCCATATCTGCAAAAAAAGGCTCTTGGGATTTTTATTAGGGTTACATAGAATCTGTAAATTAGTTTGGGTAGAATTGACATGTTAACGATATTTCATCTTCCAATTCATTAACACAAAATGTCCTTCCATTTATTTTGGTCTTCCTTGATTTCTTTTAACAGTGTTTTATAGTTTTCTGAATTCCTTTATGTTCTTGGTTAAGTTTATTCCTAAATATTTGATTCTTTTAGATGCTATTATAAGTGGAATTTTTGTTCTGACTTCCTCCTCAGATTGTTCATCAGTAATGTATGAAAACGCTACTGATATTTGTGTATTAATCTTGTGTCCCACATGTGGCAGTTTGAGATTATTTATGAATCCACACCCAAAAAAGAGATTGTTTGTAAACTAATCTATTCCTCTGGGTGTAATACTCTTTGAATGCATTAGATTCAGCTCACATGTCTTGATTAAATTACCTATTGGGATTGGGGCTTTGATTCAGCCATGCCAGTAGGACATGACTCAGGGTTGAGTCCCCATCACCTTGGTGGGCTAATATAAACAGACACTCACTAAAGAAGATACACAGAAAAGGAAAGAACTTGGTCATTTCAGTCCTACCTTATGACATAAAGAAGAATGCTCAAACAGCTAAAGCCAGGCAGAGAAATGAGCCATTTGCCTGTTAGTTTGCAGCCAAACAGAACAGAGAAGTTGAGCAGCTGAGAAGGCCTGAGACCAGGCATAAATCACCTGCCATTTTGCTTCAACATGCAGCAACAAACTTTGGCGAGAAATGAACCTTGAATTGGATTCTTTACGGCCTTATAACTGTAAGCTTCAACTCCAAATAAATACACTTTATAAAAGCCAACAGATTGGCTGATTTCATCAGCACCCCTTTGGCTGACTAATACAGAATTTGGTACCAGAAGTCAGGTACAGTCTGATGCAATTACCAAAAATGCTGGAAAGTTTTTATAAATGGATGAACGGTATTTTTTTAAGGAATTGTGAGATGTTTGATAGAAAAGCCCTAGATGCTTTGAAGAGATTGTTGGTAGGAATATGAAGACTAAAGTTATTTCTGAAAAGGATTTAGAGGGTGTGATGGTTAGGCTAATGTGTCAACTTGGCCAGGTAATTGTGTCCAGGTGTTTGGTCCAGCAAGCACTGGGCTAATTGTAATACAAGAGCATTTATGGACTTTGATCACCAGTGAGTTTACTGTATGGATGGCTGATTACATCTGCATCAGTCAGGGAGATTGCATCATCAATAGGTGATGCTTATATCCAATCAGTTGAATGCCTTAAAAGGGGATGTGATTTCAATATTCAGAGAGAATTTCCCAGCTCGTCGTTGGACAGCCAACTTCTCCCAGAAACTTATCAAGGACCTTTCATCGGACTTTCATCGGAGCCCCTGGTTTGAAGCCTGCCTGCGGAATCTGGACTTGTGTATCCCCACGATCACATGAGAGACTCATAAAATCTCATATTACTGACAGATATCTCCTGTTGATTCTGTTTCCCAAGAGAACCCTGACTAATACAGAAGGAAATGATGAAATTATTATTAGAAACTGGAGGAAAGGCAATCTGTGTTTTAAAGTTTCAGAGAACTTAGCAAGATTAACTCCTGATGTTGTATGGAAGGAAGAATTTGAAAATTATGAGCTTGGACATTTAGCCAAGGAGATTTCCAAACTAAATGTGGAAAATGCAGCCTGGCCTCTCCTTGCTGTTTATAGTAAAATGCTTGATCAAAGAGATAAATTGAGAACTGAAATCTTGGGCAAAAAGAAACCAGAAACTGATTCTGAAAATTCCAAGCCTCTAGAAATCAAGCCCTCAGATGATAGTGCTCCATTTAAGGAATTAACTAAACTTGGAGCTTGTAAGTCAGGATTGAAAATGCATTTATCCAAGAAAGACTTGTGGAAAGTTTTACTGTCTGATGGCTTGGACCCCTGCTTCCTGCATGCTAAACCAACAATCTTTTTTGCAAGATCTGTATGAACAAAACCACTCCCAGCCTGAACTAAAAGGGGCATGGAGGGGAGAGAAGGAGGGGAAAACAGATTTAAAAGTGAAACCATGGAAGCTGAGATCTGAAATTAAGAAATCTCCTTGGGCTGAGAGAGGAACTCCACCCATGTGTACAGAGAGAGTGAGTTTGCCCCAGCCTTTGAAGAGGGAGGATTTCCAGCCTGCTGTTCAGGGAGAATTTTGCTGCCCCAGGCTACAGAGAGAGTGGAGCATATTCCCCAAGGGTTGGGGAGAGGGAGATCATCACCCCAGTGCTCTGAGAAGGATGGGCCTGTTCTCTATATGTTGGGGAGAATGAGTTCAACACCCCCTTGATCTGAGAGGATTGGATGTGTTCCCTATAGATTAGAGAAGGCCAGGTCACCAACTAACTGTTCTGAGAGGGTTGGGCCTGTATATCAGAGATTAAGGAGAATGTTTCTACCACTTCACTGTTCTAAGGGGATTTAGACTGTACCCCAGATTTGGGAAAGAGTGGGCATAACCCCAATGGTTTTGGAGGGTGAAGTCTGGAGATTAGTCACCACACAGATGCTTAATGAGGGTGGAACCAAAAAATGGCCATTGGGCAAGCCTGTGGAAAGGGTGGGCCCCTATGAGGCTCCAAGGAGAAGAAAAAACACCCATCATCTTAAGAATGGCTCTCAGACTTTAAAATCTAATGATGTACGCTCTGCAGGTTTTCAGAACTGTTGGGGACCATGACTCATGTTTCCCTCCCAAAATCTCCTTATGGTAATGCAAAAGTTATCCTATGTCTGTCTCTTTGTATATTAGAAGCAGATAAATTGTTTTGTAAGTTTCACAAGTCTACAGCCACAGGGGATTTTGCCCCAAGACAAAGTGTATTTCTATAACTGTCATGCGATTTTATACTTAGCATAGCTAACTGAAAGGATTTAAGGTTCTTCGGATATTATAATATTTTCAGGTATTCAGAGTGCGGAGTGTGGAAGTTTGGATTATTTATGAATCCTCACCCAAGAAAATATGTTTGTAAATTATTCTATTTCTTTGAATGCATTAGATTCAGCTGACATATCTTGGTTAAATTAACTATTATGATTGGGGTTTGATTCAGTCATGTCAGTAGAGCATGACTCGTGGTTGAGTCTCCGCCTTCTTGGTGGGCTGATATAAATAGACACTCGCTCAAGAAAACACATAAAAGTGGAAGGAACTTGTTCATTTCAGTACTGCTATGTGACATAAAGGAGAAGGCTCAAACAGCTAAAGCCCGGGAAAAAAGATGAGCCATTTGCCTGATAATTTGCAGCCAAAAGAACAAAGAAGTTGAGCAGCTGAGAAGGCCCGAGAGACCAGGCCAAGATCACCTGCCATCTTGCTTCAACACGTGGTAACAGAGTTGTTCTCTTTAGAGCCTTGTAACTGTAAGCTTCAACTCCAAATAAATACCCATTATAAAAGCCAAAAGATTTCTGGTACTTTGCATCATCACCCCTTTGGCTGACTAATACACCACCACTTTCCTGAAATTGCCTATTAGTTCTAGTAGCTTTGTTGTGGAATTTTCAGGATTTTATATATATAGGATCAAATCATCAGAGAATAGCAACAGTTTTGCTTTTATTTGATTGCCTTTTATTTTTTTTATCTAGCTTAATTGCTCTAGCTAGAACCTCTAGCACAATATTGAATAACAGTGGTGAGAGTGGACATTCTTGTCTTGTTCCTGATCTCAGCAGGAAATCTCTCAGTCTTTCACCATAGTTGTAGGTTTTTCATATATACACTTTACCATATTGAGAAAGCTTCCTTCTATGCCTATCTTTTGGAGAATTTTTATCAAGAAAAGATGCTGTATTTTGTCAAATGCCTTTTCTGCATCCATCAAGAGGATCTTGCAATTTTCTTCTTCAATTTATCAGTGTGATTTATTACACTAATTGATTACTTGTGTTAAACACCCTTGCATAGGTGCTTTAAAATCCATGATCATGTTGTGTAATTCGTTTAATGCAGTTTTGGATTTGGCTTTCAAGTATTTTGTTGAGGATTTTTGCATCTACATTCATTAGAGAATTGGTCTGCAATTTTCTTTTTTCATGGTATCTTTATCTGGTTTTGGAATTAGGGTGATATTGGCTTAAAAGAACGAATTTGGTAGCATTTTCTCCTGTTCAATTTTTTGGAAGAGCTTGAGCCAGATTGGTATTAGATCATCTTTGAATGATGGATAGAATTCACCTGTGAAGCAATCTTGTCCTGGGCTTTTCATCTTTGGGAGATTTTGATGACTATTTCAATCTCTTCACTTGTGATTGGTTTGTTGAGGTCTATTTCTTCTAGGGTCAGTGTAAGTGGTTTGTGTGTTTCTAGGAATTTGTCAGTTTTGTCTACGTTGTCTACTTTGTTGGTATATTGTTGTTCATAGTATCCCCTTATGATTTCTCTTATTTCTGCAGGTCAGTGATAATGTCCCCCCTCCCACCCATTTCAGATTTTATTTATTTGTGTCTTCTCTCTTTTTTTGTCAGTCTAGCTAAGGGATTGCCAATTTTGTTGATCTTCTCAAAGAACCAAATTTTGGTTTTGTTGATCTCTCTATTTTTGTTGTTGTTGTTCTTAATTTCATTTATTTCTGCTCTGATCTTTATTATTTGTTTCCTTCTACTGGGTTTGGGATTAGTTTGCTGTTCTTTTTCTAGTTCCTCTAAGTGTACATTAAGATTTTGATTTTAGTTTTTTCCTCTTTTTTGTTGTAAGCATGGAGGGCTATAAATTTCCCTCAGAGGTGCCTTTGTTGTGACCTGTAGGTTTTTATATGTTGTGTTTTCGATTCTGTCATCTCAAGATATTTACTGAGTTCTCTTGCAATCTCTTCTCTGATCCACTGATTATTTAAGAGTAGGTTGTTTAATCTCCATTTTTTATTTTCTTTTTTCCACACATTATTGATTTCCAACTTCATTTTATTAAGATCAGAGGAAGTGTTTTTTATAATTTCAGTCTTTTTATATTTATTGAGACCTGTCTTGTGACCCAACATATGGTCTATCCTGGAGAAGGATCCATGAGCTCTTGAAAAGAATGTATATCCTGCTGTTTGGGGGTGAAATGCTCTGTAAATGTCTGTTAGGTCTAGTTCATTTATCATATTATTCAACTTCCCTCTTTCCTTATCTATTCTCTTTCCTGATGTTCTATCAAATGCTGAGAGTGAAGTATTTGATTCTCCATGTATTATTGTAGAGACGT
>JAQZBX010009392.1:31350-46302 GCA_029593785.1 Cabassous unicinctus
TCATCCATTCTGTCAGTCTATGTGTTTTGATTGGGGAATTCAATCCATTATCCTTCAGTGTTATTAAGATAAAGGCATTACTTATTTTGTCCATTTAATCTTTGGCTTTCCATTGTCAAATCTACTATTGTCTGTCTTTTTACCATTTAAGTTACCCTTCCTAATAATCTTCATTTCTACACTCTTCTCCAAGTCTCTTGCCTTTGTTTTTACCTTTCAGGCTATAACACTCCCTTTGGTATCTCTGAAAATCTGGTCTTTTGGTAATCTATTCGGTTTCTGTTTATGTGTGAAGACTTTGATCTCACCCTCATTTTTGAAGGACAGCTTTGCCAGATAAATAATTCTTGGCTGACAGTTGTTTTTTTTTCCATACCTTAAATATATTATACCACTTTCTTCTCACCTCCATGGTTTCTGATGAGAAATTGGCACTTAGAGTTATTGAGGCTCCCTTGTATATGATGCTTTGTTTTTTTTCTTGCTTCTTTCAGAATCCTCTCTTTGTCTCTGGCATTTGTTATTCTTAATAGTAGGTGTCTTATAGTACATCTATTCAGATATATTCTATTTGAGGTGGGTAGTTCTTGACTTTTGTGATATGTATTTCATAAGGCATTGGGAAGTTTTTGGTAATTATTTGTCATATATTCTTTCTACCCCCTTTCCACTCTTTTCTCATTTTGGGACAACCATGTCTACATTTGTGAATTTCATGTTGTCATTCAATTCCCTCAGAAATTGTTCCATTTTTTTCCTACTCTTTTCTCTTTCTGTTCTCCTGTCTTTTCAAATTCAGATGTTCTGTCCTCGATTTCACCAATTCTGTCCATCATAAATTCAAATCTGCTGTTTTATGCATCTAATATATTTTTTAATCTCATCCATTTTGTCTTTCATTCCCATAAGCTCTGTTATTTTTCTTTGAATACTTTCAAATTGTTCTTTATGTTTACCCAGTGTCTTCTTAATATCCTTTATCATTTTAGTCTTATTTTCCTTAAACTCCTTGAATTGATCTAAGAGATTTGTGTGATTATCATCAATTAGTTGTCTTAAATCCTGTGTTCCATCTGGATTTTTGGTTTGTTCCTTTGGCTGGGCCATACCTTCCTATTTCCTATTTTTCTATTGCTTGTAATGTTTTGCTGATGTCTAAGCATCTGAATATGTTGGTGAATTTACTCTGATGGTCAATTTCTTTCTTTTGCCTGGTTATTTTGTTTTATGGCTCTTCTTCGGTTTTTCATTCAACTTATTCTAAATCTTTAAAATTGCTCAGCACTCCTGGTACCAAATTCTGTATTAGTCAGCCAAAGGGGTGCTGATGCAAAATACCAGAAGTCTGTTGGCTTTTACAAAGGGTATTTATTTGGGGTAGGAGCTTACAGTTACCAGGCCATAAAGCATAAAGCACAAGTTATTTCCCTCACCAAAGTCTGTTGCCATGTGTTGGAACAACATGGTTGCTTACATCTGCCAAGAGTTCAGGCTTCCTGGGTTCCTCTCTTCCCAGGGCTCCATTTCTATCCAGGCTCAGCTGCTGTGCTTACTCCACAAAGCCAGCTATAGACTATCAGGTGAATGGCTCTGTCTCTTTCCTTGGGGCTTCTGCCATATTTAAGGAGTGCCATGTTCACTTCCTGGACTCCAGCTCAAAACTCAGCATCAGACCTCCAACTCACTCCTCTGCTCTGCCATGTAGTTTTATCTGTGAGTCCCCACCCACCAAGGGGGTGGGGACCCAACATCTTACTCACATGACCCAATCAAAGCCCTAATCATAATTTAATCACACCCAGGTACAAACCAGTTTATAAACATAATCCAATATCTACTTTTGGAATTCATAAACAATGCCATATTGCCAAAGTCCACCCCCTGAAGTCCAAAAAGACACCACTGTATTTAAAAATAACCTTAAATCAGTACAATGTTAAATACAGAATCATATCACAATCAGTTTAAAGAAATACAGTTTGTCTCGAGGCAAAGTTCCTTCTGGCTGTAGACCTCTGAAATTTACAAAATCATTTATCTGCTTCCAATACAAAGTTATTAAAATTGGGACAGTGACTCTCTAATGCAGTATAGATCTGTCCCCAGGAGATTAGGACAAGAGATACCTTAAAGCAGTTTTTCTCCTTGCAGTTTCCCAGGCTGGTCAGCAGGTAGCTCTTGTGGGCAAATCGATAACTCCTTCAATTTGCATTTCCCCATGATTCTGGCCTGACCACAACCAAGATTCAAAGTTGGCTCTGCTGGCCAAATTTACTGAAGAGAAAACAGTCTCTGCCCTCCACTGCACCATCCCACTTCCCAGGGAAGAAGATACCTGTTCCCCTCTCAGTTGGCTACAGTGAGCAATGTGTTTTATCCAAACTGTCCATGTTGAGGGTGTGGGATGGATACTGTTCCCAGCCATGGGCGTTAGCAGCTCACAGTTTTCTCTTAGGCTTATTGGTCTCTCCGTTTCTCACCCTCCTGGGGCATGTGCATTACTCTCCTTGTATGCTGAGCCCCAAATCAGGTCCCTTGGACAGCTTTTTGCTATTCCTCCATTGTTTTTGTGAGAGAGTTGAGCTCTGCCTATGAATTCTGATGCCATTATCCTGGAAGTCTCCAAGGAATATTTTCTCTTGCTGCATAACTTACCCTATATAATTGATAGAATATTTAGTGTACATGAAACATAGACAATAGAGAAATGGATATATAATTTAGGGATAGATAGATAAATAGATAGATAGATAATATATAGATTGATAGACAGACGAGGCTGGTGTTCAGGGTAAGAGATGTGAGCAGGAGATATGACTTGGAGGTCATTAACATAGATGGTGTTATCCAAGGAAGTAAGTGTTAGAGGAAAAAACAAGGAAAGCAGAGACTGAGTCCTGGCCTCCACAACATTATGAGATCTGTAAGAATCAAAAGAGGAGGAGGAGGCATCAAAAGATATCAAAATGTAGTAACCAAAGAGGTAGGAAGAAAAACAGGGAAGTGAGGTAACTTGGGAGTATAATACAAAGGAGTTTAAAGGGAAGTAAAGTATCATCTGTCTCAAATGCACTAATAGGTCACTTAGAACTGACAATTGCTAATAGAGTTTAGCAATTAGAGATCATCGGTTGCCTTGACTAAACCAGTTGCAGTGGAGTGGCATGCTTGGACACGGTTAAAGGGAGAACGAGATAAGAAGAGTTAGAGACATCTGCTACATAAAGCAGTTTTGATACATACTACCAAGGGATTCAAATAAACAGAGCAACAGCAGCTGGGGGATATGGGACACAAAAAAGAACAATCTGAGATAGGAGAAACTGCAGAATGTTTGAATGTTAATGAAAGTGATCAAATCCTGTGGTAAACATTAATTATGTAGGAGAATTGTGGGAAATAACACCCTATTAAATAAAAGAGGATAGAATCTAGTGCAAATATATTAAGAATATGTTCAGATAGGAGGATGGATTTTTTTCTGCACTAACAGGATGAAACATATGAATGCAGATGCTGGTACTTGATGGCAATAATCCATATATACTGGAATATGTTACATGGAAGCAGAGACTGAGTTGGAAATTCTTATGCAAGTGATTTATCCAGTGAGTGCTCTTAGGGGTGAAAAAAAAATAATGAAGTGAGAAAAGCAAGATAAAGCAGAGCAAGATGCCAACCAATTATGTAGATTCAGCTAAAATCTAACCTCTGCCTGATCTCATGGGGATTTCTGGAACTTGGCTGGCAACAAAGATTAGTCCCACCTTTAATAAAGGGGCTGAACTTCCATACACCTGTATCAGTGAATTATGGGTTGAGGGCCTTTGACCAGTGAATTGAGGAGGTTGATGTAACTTTCTAAATAGTTTTGGAAAAGATGATCCCTGTGGCTAAGGGCAAGTCACCACAGAAGTATGCAGTGATGCAAAATTAGCACCCTATATTCATGGCAGCTGGGACTGGATGCATCAACCCAGGCAGAAACACCAACTTCTACACTGTGGGAATTATCTTCTATTTCAGTCTTTTTGTGAAGTAAATATCAAGGTAATTAA
Organism: Cabassous unicinctus; assembly: GCA_029593785.1. NCBI lineage: Eukaryota > Metazoa > Chordata > Mammalia > Cingulata > Chlamyphoridae > Cabassous > Cabassous unicinctus. Next base: position 35,409 of record JAQZBX010009392.1, read on the forward strand.
GTGAAAGAAGATGCAAAAGGAGGCGGTAGATGTTTGAGAAGAAATATAAGATGTAAATGAGTTATCAAGGTCATTGGGAAGGTGAATGGACAAGCAGCGTTAAAAGCCCATGTGAGCTTTGTGGTCATGAATTTAACATGAGACAAATCAGTTGGTCTCTATGGTACTTTACTCCAGCCATCTTCACATGAATGCCTGCAAGAATTTGTTCAGGTTTTGTATTGAATCAAATTTAACCAAGGTTGTGAATTTTCAGAGTTAGTATGAATAAATGGATAAAAAATTGAAGGCATTGAATATTTTGAATATTTTGCTCTCAAGAGAGAACATCAAAAATGAAATATTAAGTAAAAGAAGAGATGATCAATATATTAGAGGTCTACATGGAGTTAAAGGAATATTGGGTTTTAGTACTACATGCAGTGAGTTGGAAGGATAAGAGGTAGGAATGAGAGAGAGAGAAAGAGAGAGAAAGAGAGAGAGAGAGAGACTGACTTGCTTTTGTTTCAAGTAGTTGACTTATGCAATTGTCTGGGCTGGCAAGTCTGAAATGTGTAGGGCAAGCCAGCAGGCTGGTAACTCTTGGAAAGGAGATGATATTGTACTGCAGTCTTGTAGCAAAATTTCTTATTCCTCGGGGAAACTTAACTTTCCCTTTTAAAGGCTTTCAACTGATTAGATAAGAACTAACCATTTTATCTAAGTAATCTCCTTAAGACTTAAGACTTCAACTGATTGTAGATGTTAATCACATTTTCAAATTACCTTCAAAGCAATACCTAGATTAACATTTGACTGAATAACTGGGTACTATAACCTAGCCAAGTAGACACATGAAACTAAGCAGTACATGAACTTAGGATCATTAAGGGTTACAGTTATTGTTGATGACACACCTTTGGTCTCTTAGGGAACGGAGAGACCAAATTGCTGAAAGGATAGCATAAGTTTATATTGAAATTTCTATAAAAGTAATACAGGTATAGTGCTGGAGAGTGTAACGGTAATTCAGAAGGCCCAAATTATCAACAAATGAGAGAAGTAACCCCAGAAGGGTAGAATTTTCCAAGGGAAAGATATGTATAGCAATATGAGGACCTGAAATATAAGGCTGGGGATGGGTAAAGTAACTTAACTGAGGTCTGCAATAACTGGACAATGAGATTTTTCAGCCAGTTGCCTATTCTATTTTCACACTACCTATTTCATTACTGAGCCCCCTGCTAGGGAAATAGCAAGAACCCAGTCCCAGGGGTGGAGTCACAGACAAATGAACAAATCAGAGTCTCAGTCCTGAAGGTAACCAGAGGAGCTAATTTCCAGAACTGCAGTACAAAGCAGTGATAATAGCTCAAAGGAAAGACAAAATATTCTTACTAAAACTAGGAAAAGTATACAGAAATGGGCTCTGCATTCATGCCCCTCCACAGTTTGTATCTTACTATTTGGCAATAACATTCCAGGAGATGCTCAAGCCACAAATACGGGCTTTATACAAAGAATAATATTCTTCTTCATAGTTCACCTAATTGCAGGTCAATTGATTGCCAAATCCTGATCATTTTTCAAAGTTAGTCCTCTAGTCTCCACCTTTGTTACTACTATTCTAGTAAAAGCCACAACAACTTTTTCTTGGATGTACTATATTAAACACATTTATGTACCTTCAGAATTGCTTTGCTCTAATTTATGTAAAAAGCACAAAGAGGATTACATTACTCCCCTGTGTAAAGTCTAACACTATTATTTTTTTCTTCAACATTAAATCCAAATTTGGCTTAACATGGCCCTTATGATCTGACCCCTGCTTTTCTTTCCTCTCTGTCTTGCCTACCAGGCTCTGATATTACTGGGCTTCTGTGGTGGCTTGGAGCTATGTACCCCAGAAAACATCATTCTTGTGAGTGTGAACCTATTGCAAATGGGGCCTTTTGATGAGGTTACTTCAGTTTATGTGTGGCCCTAATGAATTAAGATGTGTCATAATCCTAATACTGGAGGCCTTTCAGAGGAAGCCACAGACCATGGGGAGCAGCCAGAAGCTAGAAGTCAACAGAACCTAGAGGATAAAGGAGAAAACACCATCATGTCTTTTGCCCTGGGACAGAAAAGCCAAGAGCCCCAAAGTTTGTCTGCTAGAAGGAAGATCACTCCTGAGAGGAAACAAGCCTTCTAGGCTCTGAAACTATGAGCTAAAAAATACCTACTGGTAAGCCAATTCGTTGTATGGTATTTGATTTAGTGGCCAGATCTTTTAGTTTATCAAATGTGCTGTATTTTTCCTAAGTCAGAACCTCATAAAAATGGTTCTCTCTGCCTCTCATGTGACCTTTCTTCACCTATTCACTTTTAAGTATCAGCAGAAATGTGATTTTTGTTAGGATTCAATCTCTGACTCCTCAGCTAAGGTTGGCTCCCTGGGTCATTCACTTTGTATTTCTCCTGTTGTGGAAAGTTTCACAAATGCAATTCATTATTTGCATAATGACTTTCTTGCTGGAGTATATGCAGACCCCATAAGGGAGGAGAATATTCTTTTCTTATTTACTGTTGCAAGTCAAGTCCCTAGCATAGACTATTTGACACATAGAAAACACAATACATATTTAGTGGTTGGAAAAATAAATAAATAGATATATAAATAAGTGAAGCCAATGTATTTTAATTATCCTGACTGCAGATAGCACTGAGCCAATGCAACAAGAGGACTATACCATGGGGCGGTGGGGGTAGGGGGCAGATGTGGCTCAAATGGTTGGGCGTCCTTCTGCCATATGGAGGAAGCTGGGTTTGATCCCCGGGACCTCCCAGTAAAATAAAAAATATATAGAAGGTTTGCATGCTACCAGGCCCCGCCGAGCCACGCAGCAAGATGATGACATAACGGGAGAGAGACATAGGGGAGAGCCAAGATGAGACATGCTGAAAAACCAGGAACTGAGGTGGTGCAGGTGGGAGAACGCCTCTTTCCCACATTGGAGATCCCCAGGATCGAATCCTGGTGATGACTGGAGGAGAGGGATGAGAAGAGAGGGCAGGAAACAGACACAGAGAATTGCCCAGCAAATGGACACAAAACAGCAAATGGAGGGGGTAAGTATAAAATGGATAAAGTAAATAAATAAATAAACAAATACATCTTTTTTTTTAAAAAAAAAAAGAGGACTGTACTTATATACAAGTATGAACAGCTCTCAACTGTGGAAAGAAAGGGATGTCAGGGAGAGGAGGTATGTTTTTTTACTTCATGGTAGATGCATAGGCAACATAAAATCACAGGTAAAGACTTTGAGGAAAAGATATTAGCATAACTAGTTCAAAGAGTAGAAGACGGATTCTTGTGCAGTCTAGTAAAACCAAAAGAATAAAATTTCAATAAAAGGAATCACCATCATTTCAAATACTACCAGAAGTTGTACACATTTTGAAATGATGCAAACAAATATTGGAGAATCACCAGTTTTGTTTTAACTTTAAGATAGCAGTTTTGTTATTATGAAGTTAAGAGTGACATGTAAAATAAAAATTCATATTTACAGTGCTCATTTCAGCAGCACATATACTAAAATTGGAATGATACAGAGAAGATTAGCATGGCCCCTGTGCAAACATGACATGCAAATTCATGAAGGAGTCGATGTTTTAAAAAATATTTGGAAACCACATATCCAATAAGAGTTTGATTTCCATGCTATATAATGAGATCATACAACTCAACAATGAAAAGACAAGCAATCCAATTGTAAAAAATGCTTAGTAATAAATAAACATTTTTCCAAAGAGGAAATACAAATGGAAAAAAAGCACATGAAAAAAATGTTCAATATCACTAGCTATTAGGGAAATGCAAATTAAAACTATGAGATATCATCCCACATCTCATAAAATGGCCATTAATAAAGAGCAGAAAACTATAAAAAGAAATTTAATGTTTCTTTCATCACTGTAAGATCTATTATCTTTTATGTACAAGGACAATTTCTTCTGTATGTTCCCCTAGTGTCTATTTTTTTTCACTCATTTCACTTATTTTTTCTCCACTATTAATAATATTTTACCTGTGAATGGTATGTTTGTTACAATTGATGTACAAATATTGAAACATTGCTACTTGACCTTGGTCAATGGTATACATTATTGTTTACATTTTTCACCCAACACTTTTGTAGGTTTTGACAAAATTTAAAATGGCCTGCATCCATCATTGCAAGTCATGCAGAACAATTCCAATGTCCTATGTTCCATCCATTCTATTCTTCCCTCCCCCATCCTTCAAACCTATGGTAATCAATAAGATTCAATTTTTGACGAGTAAGGTTTATAGTTGCATCCAATAATATTGAGGGCTTGACATATTGGCATGTTTTCTTTTATTAGGCACTTCCTAATGTTCCTATGTTCTAGAGCAATTCTTGCCCCTCTAATTGAGAACACACAGGAGTCCCCAGGATGGGAGTTTAATATTTTCTTGTTGATTTTCTGGGTCTCCACCCACTGAGATAACACACTACGACAAGATGAATACTTTCATATTCCATAAAAGTATGCCCCAAGTGAACCCTATCTCTCATATCCCCCCCACTCCCAAAGCCCTATACCGGTAACCCTCCCCTGCCATATATACCAGAAGAACATTCCCACCATTGTAGTTTCAACCACAGACTTATAAATCCCAGAGTCCACCTCCTCTTTACTCTAGCCCTCTCCCCAGTTCCATGGATAATCTAATCCAACCCTCCACTTTACTCCCCCTCACATTCCAGCACAATCAAAACCAATCACATCACTGCACCACTATCACCTCCATCCATTGCCCAACCACACCCTTTCACCTTATAATAGATTTTGCCCATATTGAGCATTGGTTCATCACCCCCTACTACCTTTCTTTCTCCTGTTAACTTAACTTTCAGGTTCTAGCTCTGTAAGTCTGCTAAGTTTGCTTAAGTCATATCACTAAAGTCATATCACTTTTTTCTTTTTTCTTCTTTTTTATTGTACTTTATTTTTCTTTATTTTTTATTTTACCTTTATTTTTTAATTTTTTAAATTCTTTTATATTGCATTTTTGCATTTTACTTATTATTTTATTTGATTATTATTTTTATTTGTTATTTTCTTTTTTGCTTTGTTTTTGGGGAGGTTTTGGATCACAGAAGGGTCACTGGTGTGGGGTGTCAGTGATGAGGGGGTGTGTGGGGAGGGTTGCACCTGGGGCATGCCTCTATGGGATATGTTCAAGTGGTCATGAGACATTATCTCAGTGGGTGGAGACCCACACAATAACCAAAGAATATTGAATTCCCATCATATTCTCTAATAGAGCAGCAAGAATCACCCAATACATGGGCAGTGCCTAGTAAAGGAGAACAGACCATTACGCTAGGCTCTTGATATTGATTGTTGTACTTATGAACCTTTTATCGAGAAGTTGAAACTTATCCTAGTATTATATATTGTCTAAGAGTTACCTCCTGAAAACCTCCTTGTTGCTCAACTGTGGCCTCTCTCTAAGCAAACTCAGCATGTAAATGCACCTCTTTCCCCCCCAGCGTGGGACATGACTCCTGAGGATGAGTTTCTCTGGCACTGAGAGATTATTACCAAGCACAAATTAGCAATGCATTTGGAAAAAGACCTTGACCAAAAGGAGGAAATTTTAAATACAAATGAGGTTTTATGGCTAAGAGATCTCAAAGTGAGTCCTGAGCTTATTCTGGAAGTTAAGCTTATGCATGTCTCAGCAAGTTCTCATTGACTGCCTCAGTATATTGTGCCTCAAACAGCGGGACTCCTGAGGGGTCTAGACATATCTAGACACCATGTGCAGGGCAGACAATCTTCACAATTCAGCACCCTATCCGTGGGCCTTACTTCGAAATTTATGCTACCCAATATAAGTGTTAGACTCATTTACAATTTCCCTACACATTACTCTTCTGCCCCTTTTACATGAACCTATAATTAGCACTATACTCATTAAATATATGTTCTAGAGACTTAAATCTCCAGTCTGTTCATATGCCAGTTGAGCCTTGAATTTCAGCAAGAGTTGCAAGACCTACTCTCCAGTTCATTGGACTCACCCAGGAGAACTTACAAAAGGATGATGGGCAGTGCCCATGCCCCAAAACAGAAAGTATCTACAACTGCAAGCAAGAAAGTTCCATCCATCTGCCCCATGGGATCTAACCCCCTCTCAATCAGAAACAGAGTGGACATCATCATCCCCAAAACCTCAAGACCAAGGAATTAACTAACATAAGGGGGTATCAACTTAAGTGGACTTATGATTATTCTAGCAATGGAAGAACTTGTATCATTGATATAAAGGAAGTGGCCACCAGAGTTTCTGAGGGGAAGGAGAGGAAAGAATAAGTGTGACATGGGGTACTTTGGGGACATTGGAATTGTCCTGCATGACATTACAATGAGGGATACAGGCCATTATAAATTTTGTCAAATCCTATAAAATTGTATCATGCAAAGTTTAAACTGTAATGTAAACTTTAGTCTATGGTTAGTAACAAAGCTTCAATATGTGTTCATCAATTGGAACAAATGTACCACACTAATGAAAGATGTTGTTAATGGGGGAAAGCTTCTTTAAAAATAAATAATTAATTCAATAAAAAAAAATACAGAAAACAGTGCTAGAGAAGATGTGGAGAATTAGGAATACTCTTTCACTGTTGGTGGGATTCTAAAATGGTGCAGCTTCTGTGGAAGACAGTTTGATGGTTCCTCAGGAAGCTAAATTTAGAACTGCCATATTTTCCAGCAAACCCTCTACTAGGAATATATCCAGAAGAATTGAAAACAGGGACATAAACAGACATTTGCACACGATGCTCAAGGCAGCATTATTCACAATTGCAAAGAGATGGAAACAACCCCAGCATGCATCAACTGATGAATGGATAAACAAAATGTGGCATATACATGTAATGAAATACTATGCTGCTGTAAAAAGAAATGAAATTGGGACACATATGATAACATGGATGAATATTCAGAACATTATGCTAAGTGAAATAAGCCAGATAAGAAAGGATATACACTCTATGCCCTCACTAATGTGAACTACATATGAATAAACACATGGAGTTAAAACCTAGAGTATAGGTTTCCAGGAGATAAGATGAGGGTGAGAAGGGGTACTGAAGCTTAATATATGTAGATTTTTTAATTAACTTGACTATAAAGTGTGGAAATGGATATAGTTAATTGTAATACATTACAGTGAGTATAACTAATATGGCTGGTTTATACATGGAATCATGGCTGAAAGGGGGTAGTTTAGGGATGTAAGTATCAATTGAAAGAAAGCTAGAGAAAAATCTAGGGACTGAAAAACATAGTGAACGCAGTGGTGGATGAGATTCTGATTAATAGTACAAATACAAGAATGTTCTTCTATGAACGAGAACAAATGTATGTCACTATTACATGGTGATGAATGGGAGAAATACAGTTAAATGTAACATGACTATAATTCACAGCAATATTGTAATATTCTTGCATCAATGTAAAGAAGGTACTATATCAATGCTAAGGGTCAATAATTGGGGAGCATGGGATTTTTTTCTTTCGACTAAGGAAAATGTTAAAAAATTTCCTGAGGCAATGGCAGCACCACTCTTTTATGAAAGTGAGAGCCACTAAGTGTACACTTTGGATAGATTGTACAAGGTTTGGGACTGTATAACACAGTGAACCATGTTGTAGACGATGGACTGCAATTAACAGTACAAATATGAGAGTGTTTCTCATTAACTATAACAAATGTGCAATAATAATGCATGGCATTAATAATAGGGAGGTGTATGGAAAAAAGTATACCAATTGTAATCTATGAATCATAGGTAGTAGTAATATTTTGATGATGTTCTTTCATAATCTGTAATAAATGTTCCACAACAATGCAAGGTGTTGGTGGAGGGGTGATGTATGGGAATTCTGAAAGTTAGGCATGATTGTTTTGTAAGCTCATAATTTCTCTAATAAAAACATATATTAATTTTTTTTAATCCTGATTTACTAGTGGTTAAAAGGTGAGTTATGAATAAAGTTGTTGAGGAAGTAAAGATGATCTATTATCTGAGGTGTTTAGAAAGAAAGAAATAAAGGTTTTCATTTGAATCACAAAGGCCTTGGTAAGATTAAGTTAGGCCTATGAATCTTTGGAGTTAGAAACCAGAGATACAGTATGAATTATGTATGGAATGTCTTACTAAAAAATGAGGGGCATGAATAATATTTGCAATTCAGGATGAATTTATGCTATAAGGAGAAATTTGGAGGGTCACTAGGGTGGTAAATATAATATGCCAATGTTTCAGGAGCTTTTTACAGTTAATTACTAATATAATTTTATTTTTAATCATACATTCTTGAGCCTTCTACTTGTAATTATCTATTATGTTATAATTAATAATTTTAAGCAATAGAAACTCTAATGTATAACATTAATGTGGAAATTTCTCATTGAGTGGGAGGTTACACTAGATAATTTCCAATTTCCATTCCATATAAGCAATATTATGATGCTAGTATCTCTCAGAAACTGAAAAAAGATTCTCTAAATGCATCATTCAATAAACAAACTATTTCTTTACCTTTTCTTGAGATCTATATCGAGCATTATATTGGCTTCCTGCATCATGAAGCAAATGAAAAACTCCCATATTCATATTACCCTGCACTGGTCACAATGTCTATGGAAAATTAAAGTAAAATGAAACCGTTTTTCAGATATTTGACTCATTTAGGTGAAATGATGAGCAAATTTGATATAAAAAATCATTGCATTAGCTACAATGAATGTTATGGTACAATTAGTCTTCTAGAAGGCAAAACCAGAAAACGTATTCTTTTATTAGGAATATATTTTTTTCAACCAAAACTCGTGTTTCTGTAGGTGTAGTACAGTTAGACTCAGTGGATCACAATTTCCAGGTTTTTCACAAGTTTTCTCTAACGAGTATTGGTTTCAGAGGTGATGCCGCTCATCTCTGTAGCTCATTTTCCTATGCATGTTTTTACTCCACCAAATATTCACAACATGTCAAATAAGAAGGGACTGTGACTCCACTGCATCATTTGAACTTCAGACCTGCCAGTAGCAACAGCCCTAAAGACAGAGAGATGCTAAATGGTGGAAAGGTCATCATGCATTGTCTATCAGAAAAAAATGTGGATGTAAAGCAGAGCTCCTTAATAAGGGGTCCATGAGCTTGAATCGAAATTCAAAAAAACAATATTCTTGTGGGGACTTTTTGGTGCAGTTGTGATATATTTATTAAATAATACACAGTATATTGCAGACTTAGTAAGGGGTCCGTGGTTTTCACCTGACTGGCAAAGGGATCTGTGAAAGAAAAAAGGTTAAGAACCCCTGATATAAAGTGTGTGAGGGCATTCTTTGCTAGGGAGTACATAAACATACTTCCCTATTTTAGACAAACTTTGAAATAAGTAGTGGTGACAGGATTAATAATTGAAAATGTAGTGTAATCCTTGCCCTGCAAAAAGCAAGATGATGAATTTGAAATTCTAAATGTTATTTTTTCTTGATTGTTTGAGTAATTAAATGGAAATACAATCAGGAAAATTGAGCGATATTAGAAATTTAAATTCATCATCACACATTTTGCAAGGCTAGGATGAAACCATCTCTCCCCCATTCTCTTTCTCCCTGTAAATATATATTTGTATCTAAGTATATGTGTATGTGTACATGTTTGTATAAGTATACATATATATATTTCACATACGCTCATGTAATTGTATTCTAGATTACTGATATGTGCACAATTAGCTCTAGGAATATTTAAAAAGCTAACCTAATATATTTTCCTTCTTTATAATTCTCAGAATAATCCAATTAAGCAGCCTAAATTAAGTAAAATCCCTAAAGAAAAAAAGTTTAAAAGCCAGAAAACTTAATTTTGTTACTGTAAAATTTTCCCAATTGGCTTAAAATATTTTGTTGCTAATTGTTTCTAAAATTTAACAAAGGTTTTGTCTTTCAAAAATCAACATTGGTTCCAAGGCTTTTATCCATGCCAATTAATGTGTTCATGTAGAGATGTATATTTAACCCATGGAGTCGGTTCAATTATGTCTTAATGTGAGTTAGTTCCTGCTTATCCTCATGTTCTCTCCCACTGCTATGATTGATCTTGGCTCAGTCATATTTTGAAAAGGTAATTTTATTACTTTTACAATTCAATAAGCACATACAAAAATAATTGAATGAAAACTCTCCATTAAAATCAATATTTATAAAATGTCATAAACCTAGCACCAAGACTCTAAATCTAGTATGGTTATCAATCATCTTTTTTTTTTTTTTAAAGAAGTTATGCCTTTATTATTTCACAAATTAGTTTCTGTTTTATTACTGTAGCTAAAAAGATATCTTCTGTTCTAGAATTGATGTATTTCACTGAGAATTATAATAAACTATGCAGCAAATATTACACATTTTAAAATATTTTCACTTCTAAACTTCGAAAATTTTCTTAGAAAGTTGAGTCATTTTTACTTTGTTATCTACATATTATAAAAATCTGATTACATCTTTCAAAAATTCTTATCCTAGGTCTTCAGCAAGAACATTCTTTTTGATGCATCAGGTATGAGATATGTAACATATCTTCACTTGGAAAAATATGATTTTCTTTATCTGATTCTTCTTATTATGTGAGAATCACAATTTTGTAAGGACTTTACTTTTACTCCAAATAAAAATACATGCATATATCCTAACTTTAGTGAAATCTTTGGACAACTAAGATAAATATGAGTCAAATACCAGAATATAAATACATTGAATCTTAAAATATGCTCCTTTATAAGTGTTTCTGTTTTTTAAATAATAAATGAATAT
>JAQZBX010009393.1:0-46198 GCA_029593785.1 Cabassous unicinctus
CTATAGTTTACATTGTGGTTTACAATTAATACCAAAGCTCTAAGAATGCCCTTTCTTCCACCTATTGTTTCTTCCACTTCACCTTAGAACCTCTGGTAACCACTATTTTTAAATCAGTGTTACATGTCCTTCCATTACTACAATAATAATAAGTTTAATTTGTCCATTGTTACATTCCCCCTTAAGTTTATTCATTTCTCAATCTTGAGGATATTGGGATGGTGATGCCTGCTCTGCCTCAGTTTGAGAGGGGGCTTAGATCTTATAGGGCAGATGAAATAAAATGATTTTCTTGCAGTTATAGATACTCTCTGTTTTGAGGTTGGGGGTTGTCCATCAAAATCATTTTGTTTATTGTCTTGGTTAGTTCGATTAACTGGAGAGTAGGTGTTGGCTGCAACTCTTCTGAGATCCAAGGTTCAATTAGCATATGGAAAGACCAAAGATTTAAATTTTTGGGATATATATGTAATGGGTATAGTGCTAACTATAGGATCAAATAAAAGGTGTAGAAGAGTCATGTGTATGGAAATTATAAATGACTGTAATTCTGTTACATTGGGAAAATAGGTTGTCATATATTTCAAGATAAGGTCAACCAAGAGATTGCTGATTTCAAGTGGTTGTGTGCCTTGCCTACAGTGTCTGGGTGACTCTAGATCCTTCAGGAGCACCCTTATTTGAGGCTTGTTTACAATGGCTCTTTGTGAGGTCTGCTTGAGCCATTCATAAATGTAATCTCTGGAATGACCTTCTGACTCTTTTTGAAATCTCTTAGCCATTGTATTAGTCAGCCAAAGGAATGCTGATGCAAAGTACCAGAAATCTGTTGGCCTTTAATAAAGGATATTTATTTTGGGTAAAACCTTACAGTTATAAGGTCCTAAAGAGTCCAACTCAAGGTTGATTTCTCACCCAAAGTCAGTTGCAAAATATTGAAGCAGTATGGCAGGTAATGTCTGCAAGTGTTCAGCCTTCCTTTTTCATCTTAAGGCTCCATAGGCCCAGCTTCCTCCAATATCAACTACAGACTGGCATAGGGCTCAGCTGCTCTGTTCTCTTCAGGTGAATGGCTTATATCTCTTCCCAAGGCTGCAGGATCAAGGTTATCTCCTCTTCTGTGTCTATGGAGATCTATCTCTTCCTCTGTGTATCTTTTTCTGTGTGAATATACATTTGCATAGCCCAACAAGGGGGCAGGGACTCAACCCTGAGTCACCCTAATGATGTGTTTGAATCAAAGCCCTAATCTTGATTTAATCAAGTAAATGTATAATATTTGAATTTAATACAACCAAAGGGGTTCATGTCCAGAGAAACAGACCATTTTACAAACATAATCCTTATCTGTTTGGGGGTTCATAAATAATTTCAAATGCCACAGCTACAAAGACTCATTTGTATTTAATGTTTCCAACTTTTGGTCAAGGTATTTTTCTATAATCATCACTCATTAGTGTTTGGCATTAATCCATTGGTGCCAGTGAAGTTATTTTGGGGAGTCATGTTCCATGCTATGGGGAAGGTAGTGAGTTTATGTGCTGACTTTGGTTAAAGAGAGCCAATATTTGAGTAACAATGAGGTATTCTGGAGGTATCTCTTAGGCAATAGTTTTTATTAGGTTACACTTCAATTTTACAATAATAAAGTTCATAGTTACATACATTAATATTAGTCTGTTTTCTTTTTTTACATTTGAATTATTTTAAAGGATCTTGAGATTGCATAAATGTTACATTGAAACTTTAGGGGATTCCCATATACCATATCCCTTCCCTCTCTCACACTTTTCTTCATTAACATCTTTCATTAGTGTGGTACATTTGTTATAATTGATCAACACATATTGAAGCATTACTATTAATCATGGACTACAGTTTACATTGTTTTACAATTTGCACTGCACAATTTTAAAGGTTTTGAGAAAATATAAAATGGCTGGTATCCATCCATGTAATATGCAGTACAATTCCAATGTCTCAAAAATACCCCATGTTATTACACTTATTGTTCCCTCTCCCTCCCCTCAGAAACTCTGGTGACCACTGTTTTTATATCAATATTACAAATTCTTCCATTACTAGAATAATATGTGTACTTATTATTCTAGTACATAAGCCCCCCCCTTATGTTTGTTCATTACTCTATCTTGAGTATTTTGGGATTTTGATACCCAACTTTGTTTCCAATTGAGAGTGGACTTAGATCCCATGGGATGGATGGAACTGTCTTGTGTGCAGTTGAACATTCTCCCTGCTTCTTGGGTTGGGCATTGTCCATTATCATCCTTTTATTAGTTGACCTGGGTGAGTCTGATGAACTGGAGAGTAGGTATTGGCTGCAACTCTGTTGACATTCAAAGCTCACCCAGCGTATGAACAGGCAGAAGATTGAAGTTTCTGGGACATATATTTGATAGGTATAGTGTAATTATAGGTTCAAAGAAATGGGATTGAAGAACCATGTGTAGGAAAACTGTAAATAATTCTAACTCTGATACATTGGTGACGATGGTTTATCATATATTCCAAGGTAGGGCTCACTGGTGGGGTGCCAATTTCTTGGGGGTGTCTGCCATGCCTATAGTGTCTAGATGTCTTTAAAGCCCCCAGGAGCACCCCTTTTTTAGGCACTGTTTACTATCACTGACACTGAGATCCTCCTGAGAAGTTCATAATTTTAACCTCTGGAATGATCCCATAACTCCCTTTGAATCTCTTAGCCATAAAAACTCATTTGCATTTAATATTCCTTCATTTTAGTCTAGGTGTTTCTGCAAATGTATCAACTGGCACTTGGTGTTAATCCCTAAGTGCCAGAAAGGCTCATTCCTGGAAGTCATGTCCCACACTGGGGGATAAGCAGTGAATTTATATGTTGTTTGGCTTAGAGAAAGGCCACATTTGAGCAACAAGGAGGCCCTCAGAAAGTAACTCTTAGGCAATATATGTTACCAGGCCAAGTTTTGATTTCACAAGAATAAGGTTTAAAAGTACAAGCATCAATATCAAAGACCTGTCACATTGGCCTGCCCTCCTTTTCTAGACACTTCCCATATACTCCGGATATTTTCACCACTCTATGAGAGAATGTAGCAGAACTCATCAGTATGTAAATTCAATATTCCATGGGTTATTCTGTGGGTCTCCACCCACCAAGACAACACCCCATGACAACATAAACATATTCACACTCCATAGAGGCATGTCCCAGGTACAATCCCACACAATCTCCCCACCACTGACACCCCATAACAGTGACCCTCCCCTACCACAGCTGCAAATCCTCTTCAACCTGAAACTTCCCCCAAAACAAAGCCAACAAAAAATAACAATCATAAAATAAACATTAAACAAAATAAAAAGTAAAATATTTTTCCATTGTGACTTTCATCTCTGTAAGATCTCTTATCTTTCATGTATTTTGACAATTTCTTCTGTATGTTCCCCTGATGTCTTTTTATTTCACTTTAATTTTCAAGAAGCTTTAAGTTACAGAAAATTCACATAGAAAATACAGGACATACCCATACACCATACTCCCTACAACCCACATCACCACCTACCAATAACATCCTACATGAGTATGGTACATTTGTAACAATAGATAAACAAATATCAAAACATTGCAACTAACCATGGTCAGTGGTTTACATTATAATTTACATTTTGCACCTTATACTTTTATAGGTTCTGAAAAAATGTATAATGGCCTGTTTCTATCATTGCAAGATCATACAGAACAATTCTAATGCCCCAAAGTTGTCGCATGTTTTGCTCATTCTTTTGTACCTCTTACCTCAGAACTTATGGCAACCACCACATTTCAATTTTTGAACAATAAGGCTCATAGTTACATGCCTTAATATTTAGGACTTGACATACTAATCTCTTTTCTTTTATTATGTGCTGCCTATGTACTTGAGATATTCTTGCCCTTCTATTTGTGAATATAGCAGGACTCCCCTGATTGATAGCTAAATATTTTCTTGTTTATTGTATGGGTCTCCACTCACTGAGATAATATCCTATGCCAAGATGAACACGTTAATATTCTAGAAGCATGCCCCAGGTGCACCATTACTCACACAGCCCTCCCCACCAACACTCTAAACCAGTTGCCCTCCCTGCCAAAAAAAGCATTCCAACCATTGTAGTTTCAACAATAGTCCTAAAAATCTACCTGTTCCTTACTCTAGTCCTAAGAGAGTGGTCTGTTTTTTCTTATATTTTTCCTTTATCTTCTTTATTTCATTTCATTTCTTTCTTTCACTTTTTCCCTCATATTTTTCTTTAATTTCACTTCTTTTGTTTGGTCATTTCTTCTCTTCTCAGTTTTTTGGTCTTTCTTTTTGCTTTCCCTGTTTCTTTTTTCAACTTTAAAATTCTTGTTCCTTTAGAATTATCTTATTTTTTCATTCTTATTACTTATTTTCCTGCCATTTTGATTGTTCCTTTTCCATCTTTTTCTTTGTCTTTTAATTTTTTTCTTTGTTTTTATATCAATCTTTTTCCTTATTCTTCTTTTTTCTTTTCTTCTCTCTTTCTTTTTGTGGACCTAATATTTTTACAGGGGAACATGTGCAATTAAGAATATATAGAATAACTGGACTAAGTGTCAAAGAGGATGCTTAGCACAAAACAAAACAAAATGAAACACTAGTGTAGAAAGAGAAGCTAACTAACTGAGTAAGCCAATCAACATAAACCAATGCGTAGACAAAACCAAAAAAATTCCAAACCATACTAAGGAACAAGAATACATGGTCCAGTCTAATAAATAAACTAAAAAGCAGGAGGATAGGTAAAAACCATCAAGGATGTCCAATCAAATATCATGAATCAACTTAATGAAGTGAAGGAAAAGATAAAGGATATTAAAAAGACACTTGGGAATATACAGAAAAATCTTAAACATACATAAAAAGATAACATATCTGATGGTGATGAAAGACAAAATGCAAGAAATTAAAAGTATGATGAAAGCACATAACAACAGATATGAACAGACAAAGGAAAAAATTAGTGATACTGAAGACAGAAGACCTGAAATAGAATAGATCAATAAAAATGGGAGAAAAGTTCTGCAGGGACTCAGGGAATTGAATGAACAAATGCAACACAAGCATATGCATTATAGGCATCCAAAAGTGAGAAGAGAAGAGAAAGAGGGCAGAAGGAGTGTTTGAGGAAATGGCCAAAATTTCACAACTCTTGAGAGGGACATTGATGTACATGTCCAGGAAGCACAGTGCACTCCAAACTGAATAAACAGGTCTACCCCAAAACACAAACTCTTTTGTCAAATGTTCAAAACAAAATATTCTGAAATAAGCAAGAGAAGATATATTCATCTCTTGCAAGGAAAGCTCCATAAGATTGCTGAATTCTCATCTGAAACCATGGAGGCAAGAAGGCAGTGGTATGACATAGTTAAGCTGCTAAAAGAAAAAGAAAAAAAAAACCATGCCAATCATGAATTCTGTATTCAGCAAAACTGTCATTCAAAAATGAAGGAGGGAAGCAAATGTGGCTCAAGCAATTGAGCTCCTGCTTACCACATGGGAGGTTCCAGTTTCAGTTCCCAGTGCTTCCCATAGAAGAGAATCAAGACAGTAAGCTGACACAATGGGCAGGCTCAGCAAGCTGATGCAACAAGATGACACAATAAGAGACATGAGGGAAAACATAATGAGAGACAAAACAAAGCAGGGAGCAGATGTGTTTCAAGTGATTAGGCACCTCCTGCCCACATCAAAGGTCCTGGGTTCAGTTCCTGGTGCCTCCTAAAAATAAGACCAGCACACAAACAGACACAGCAAATGTAAACAATGAAGGGGTGAGAAAAATAAGTAAATAAAATAAATCTTTTAAAAAATTGAGAGAGAGTTCAAAATAATCCCAAGTAAACAGAAATTGATAGTTGTTGAATAGTGTCCTGCCCTTAATGAAATGTTAAAGGGTGTTGTGCAGTTTGAAATAAAAAAAACATTAGAGAGAATTTTAGAGGAGAGTATAGAAAGAAGATTGTTAGTTAGAGTAAAAGGATAAAATGAAAAATAAAAACAAAATATAGCATATGTAAACCTAAAGAAAAATGGCTAATGTAAGTACTGCCTTGCGAGTAATAACATTAAATATTAATGGATTAAACTCTCCAAGCAAAAGATGCAAATTTGTAGATTGGATAAGCAAACATGACCCTCCAAGAAATTCTGCAAGAAACTGATTTACACTGAGAGATGCAAGGAAGTTAGAATGAAAGTTTCAAAGACAATTTTACATGCAACTAATAACCAAAAAATGGTGAGAGAGGCTACACTACTGTGTGACAAAAGAGATTTTAAAGACAAAACTGTTACAAAAGACAGAGTACACTGTATATTAATAAAACTGGTACTCTATCAAGAAGAAAGAAAAATGATAATTATGTATGCACTTAACCAGGGTACCTTAAAATACATGGGACAAACAATTTTAAAAATAAGGGGAGATATAGATGCCTCTACAATCATATTGAGGGGCTTTAAGAAACCATAATCAGAATTGGACAGAACATTTCAACAGAGGTTTAATAAAGAAACAGAGACTGAATAATATGTTAGAGGAACTCAATCTAATAGTTACAAAACATTATACCCAAATAGAGGAGGATATACATTCTTCTCAAGGGCACATGGATCATTCTCCAAGATAGACCACATGCTAGGTCACAGAACAAGTCTCAAAAATTTAGAAAGATTGAAATTATACAAAGTAATTTCTCTGACCACAATGGAATTGAACTGGAAATTAATAAGGGACAAAGAGCCAGAAGAGGCACAAATATATAGAATTTAAACAAGATACTCCTAATCAGATCAAGGAGGAAATTGAACAAAGAAATCATTATCTACCTCAAAATGAAGGAAAATGAGAACACACCATATCAAAATCTCTGGGATACAGCTAAAGCTGTCGTGAGAGGGAAGTTTTAACCATAAATGCCTATATTTAAAAAAATAAAGAAGGGTTAAAATAATAGACATTACTGCCCACCTAGAGGAATTAGAAAAGAACAACAAAATTGTGAAACAGATATGGCTCAAGCAATTGGGCTCCTGTCTACCATATAGAAGGTCCAGGGTTAGCTTCCCAGGGACTCCTGGTGAAGGCAACCTGGCCTGCATGGTGAGCTGGCCTGAGTGGATAGCTGGCCCACATGGAGTGCTGGCCTGTGCAGGAGTGCTGGCCCACATGGAGTGCTGGCCCATATGGAGAGTTGCCAGAGCAAGATGATGCAACAAAAAAAGACACAGAGGAAAGACAATAAGAGACACAGCAGACCAAGGAGTTGAGGTGGTGCAAGAGATTGAGTGCCTGTCATCCACTCCAGAAGGTCCCAGGATCAGTTCTCAGTGTCACCTAAAGAGAAGACAAGCAGACACAGAAGAACACAGAGTGAATGGACAAAGAAAGCAGACAGTGGCGGGAGGCGGGGTAGAAATAAATAATTAAATCTTAAAAAATAAGAACAACAAGCTAATCTCAATGAAGCAGAAGAAGGAAAAAACAAAGATTAGTGCAGAACTAAATGAAATTTAGAAAAAAAAACACTAGAAAATTTTAACAAAACCAAAAGTTGGTTTACTAAGAAGTTTAATAAAATTGACAATCCCTTAGCTACAGTAACAACGAAAAAAAGAGAGAAGATGCAAATAAATAAAATAAAAAATGAGAGAGGGAATATAACCACTGATCCTACAGAAATAGTGTCACAGAGATACTTTGAAAAAGTGTATGCCAACAATATAGATAACTTAGATGAAATGGACAAATTCCTAGAAACACACAAGCAACCTATATTGACTAAAGAAGAAATAGAACTCAACAAACCAATCACAATTATTGAGGTTAAATTAGACATAAAAACCACCTAACGAAGAAAAGTCAAGGATTAGGTGGCTTCATGAGTGAATTCTACAAATCAATCCAGAAAGAACTAACATCAATCCTGCTAAACTCTTCTGAATAATAGAAGTGGAGGAAACATTGCCTAACTCATTCTATGATGCCAACATTGCCCTAATACCAAAGCCACATAAAGACACCACAAGAAAATAAAACTACAGATCAATCTCTTTAATGAACTTAGATGCAAAAGTCCTCAACACAATACTTGCCAATCATATCCAACAATACATGAAATGAATTATAAACCATGATGAAGTGGGTTTTATCCCAGGTATGCAGGGATAGATCAACATGAGAAAATCAATGTAATATACCACATTAACAATGTAAAGGAAAAATCATATGGCCATCTCTATTGATACAGAAAAAGCATTTGACAAGGCACAGCATCATTTCTTGGTAAAAATGATTTGAAAGATAGAGATAGAAGGAAACTTCCTCAAAATGATAAAGGGTATATATGAAAAATCCACAGCTCATATCTTACTCAGTGGTGAAAGGCTATAGAATTTCTAAGATCTGGAAAATGACAAGATGCCCATTGTCACATTTAATTTTACATAAACATATTTCTTTTCTTCCAAAAGATGGAATTTTTGCTATATCAAGTCTTGATGGCTTCTTATTACTTAGAGCAATTATTATTCAAAGCTGCTTCTTGATTTTCCACGGAAATAATGCATCACTCTATCTCTTTCTCTTATTCATCCTAATTACCAGGCTATAATTGAATTTATCTGTGCAAACATCTTGAGAGGTTTATACATGGAAATCTTTAGGTGCATTGCAAATAGGCTTTTGGAATTTTAGACTCTGAAGAATGCCTGACATGTCCAGTTTGATGCCTTTTTTTGGTCCGTGTGGATATAGACACTGACCTTAGTGCTTTGGGTATCTAACCCTGAAAGGGATATATAATCTTATTTTAAATCCAAGGGTAATTTATTTTTCCCACTTTGAGTGCCATATGTTCATCTGCTCTTTAAAATTGACTGCAAGCAAGATTAGGCATTCTAGAAATGTGAGCCACATGCACTTGCAACTTATTCCTCAAAAGCCCAGGTATAATTGCATAATTATCACTTCTAATTGATGATATATTGGTGTTGTTAAGGCAAGTTTTTGGTATTGTATGTCAATAATAAGGGGCAGTATTGTTAGATCAAAAATGTATGGGAAGCATAATTTTGTCTTAATTTGCCAGTGCTGCTGTGACAAATACCACAAAGTGAGTTGGCATTAGAAACAGGAATTTATTGTTTCATTTTGTAGGCTATACACCTGTGGTTGCTGGAAGGAATGTACCCTATAAAATCATATTCTTTATCTTAATCCATCACAGTGGGTGTGAATGCATGTTTTTACTTTATATTTTTTAGATAATTTTATTTCAAATTCAAAAAAATAAAAAAATAAAATGCAACTCAACAACTTATGGATACATTAAAAGTTCTTTCCAGGTACATTAACTCATCTAATTCCAACTACTAAGTCATTTGCTCCTCTAGTATTTGGAAAGATACATGGATAATACAGGTTAGTCAATTGACATATTCAAGGTCTCCTTATTAATGAAAACAAAGAAAAAAAATGCTTAATCATATCCATATCTCATAAAACCAAACTCCATATTCTTTTTTGACCTTTCACATTAATATAATACCAATTTTGTTTTGCTGGGGAAACATTACAATGTTTTGTAAAATATAGTCCAGAAATTACATTAGATGTGTTTATCCCATGAATCAACACACTCTTAACACCCTGTAGTAGAGCAGACTTGTATTTATACTATCAAACACAATCCTCCTTGAATACAAAAACCATGGTTATACATCCCTGTATTAGTCAGCCAAAGGGGTGCTAATGTGAAATACCAAAAAGGTCTTTATAAAGGGTATTTATTTGGGGTAGAAGTCCACAGTTACAAGGCCAGAAAGTGTAAATTTCTTCTCTCACCAAATTCCATTGCCACGTGTTGGAGCAAGACAGCTGCCAACATTCGGGCTTCTTGGGTTCCTCTCTTCCCAGGGCTGCATTTCTCTCCGGTCTTAGCTCCTGTTTCTTCCACAAGGTCAGCTGTTGATGATCAGGCAAATGCCTTGCTTCTCTCCTCCTGGGGCCTTCTCTCCAACATCAAAATTGCTTCTCAAAAAAACTGCTTCCTCTGTCTTTTGCCTTGCCTTTTATATTCAATTCCCCCACCCACCAAGGGGTGGGGCTCAACACCTCCTAATGTGGCCCAGTCAATGCCCTAATCATAACTTAATCATGCCCAGATTAACAGATCAGTTTACAACCATGATCCAATTATATTTTTGGAATTCATAATTACATTAAATTGGCCAATGGTTACAATCCCCAATATTATCCTCCAGCTGTCCTCCAGCTAATATTAATCATCCTAAGCTACTTGTTTCAGCCATATTCACTTCTATAAATCAACAGTGTTTGTCACAGTCATTATAATGTTTTACCATCAAGTCTAAATGTTACCATATATTTATGTTTTACCTTATTAAACATTCTACATATATCCAACATCATCTTCCCATTCTCATCCAACATTCCACTTCCCACCAACCTACACTTCACAGCCCAACTCCATAAGTCTATTCATTGTATTTAGTTCATATAAGTGTGACCATAAAATATTCATCCTTTTGTGTCTAGCTTACTTCAGTCAACATACTATTTTCAAGGTTCTTCGATGTTTTCATGTACTTCCCCAGTTGATTTTTTTCTTGCATCTGACTCATACCCCATCATATGAATATACCACATCATGTTTATCCAATCAACTGTTAATGGAAACTTACATTGTTTCCGTCTTTTAGCAATTGTGAATAATGCCACTATGAACATCAGTGTACAAATATCTGTTCATATCCCTACTTTCAGTTCTTCTGAATATATTCTTAGTAGCAGGAATATTGTTGCATCATATGACAGTTCTATATTTAGTTTTCTGAGGAGCTGCCAGGTCTTCTTCCACAGGTGCTGCACCATTTTACACTCCCACCAAGAGTGAAGGATTGTTTTTATTTCCCCATATCCTCTGCAACACTTGGAGGTTTTTTTTTATTTTAATAATGTCCATTCAATAAGGTGTAAGATATCTCATTGTAGTTTTCATCTACATTTTCTTAATTGCTAGTGATGTTGAACTTTTTTTTTCATATGTCTATTCACCATTTTTATCTCCAGTTTGGAAAAATGTCTATTCAATTGTTTTACCTATTTTTAATTGGGTTGATGGTAACTTTGTTGTTAAGTTGTGTATATCTTTATAAAATATGTAGATCTATCCCTTATCAGATATATGGTTTCCAGAGAATTTTTTCCCATTGAGTAAGCTGATTTTTACTTTCTTGCCAAAGTCTTTTGAAGAACAAAAGTGTTTAATTTTGAGGGAGTACATAGTATCTATTTTTCATTTCTTGATCATGTTTTGGGTATAAGATATGATAAAACACCACAAACCACAAGATCTTGAAGATGTTTCCCTACATTGTCTTCTAGGAGTTTTATGGTTGTAGCTTTCATATATAGGTTATTGATCCATTTTGAATGATTTTTGGTATAAGGTGTGAGATAAGGGTCCTCTTTCATTAGATTTGGATACCCAGTTTTACAAGCACTGTTTGTTGAATACGTGGTCCTGACTCAGGTGAGGGTGTTTGATAGCCTTGTCAAAAATCACTTGACCATAGATTTGAGGCTATATTTCCAAACTCTCAAATTGATTCCATTGATCAATCTATCATTATGCTAGAGCCATGCTTTTTTTTTTTAACTACTGTAGATAGATAATATTCTTTAAAGTCTGGAAGTGAGAGCCCAACTTTGTTGCTCTTTCATTGGATATTTTTGAGCATTCAGGGAAACTTGCCCTTCCATATAACATTGATAAATGATTTTTTTGAATTCTACAAAGAAGATATTGGAATTTTTATTAGGATTGTATTAAAACTGTAGATCAGTTTGGATAGAATTGACAGCTTAATGATATTTGGTTTTCTAACCCATGAACACAGAATCATTGTTTTTTTTTTTAAACAATGTTTTATTGGTTTCTCAATATAGATCCTTTATGTCCTTGTTTAAATTTATTCCTAAATATTTTATTCTTTTGGTCACAATTGTACTAGTGACAGAGGGCCTCCATTAAAAGCACAGGTTTCCTTGTGTTTTGACTACTTAAACAGGGAAATATTAAAGTTTTAGAAAAATTAAACTAAAAATCAAAGAAGAGCTGTGAAATAAAATCATTAGGCAAGACACATAAATTAACCAACAGAGCAAAATCACCACATAAACAGATGCCTAGGTAGGCAATAAAAGAAAACAACCATGCTAAGAAACAGAAAGATATGACCCCGTCAAACAAACAAATGAAGAAACTAGATGAAACCCAGGATTTTAGACAGCTAATAAATTATTTTCATACAAACCTCTTTAATAAATTTAAGATGATGAAGGAAAATATGACTGAAGAGTTAATGGGTTTTAAGATGACACTGTGTAAGAATAACAAACAATTTGAAAGCCTGGAAAAAAAGTAACAGAACTTATAGGAATGAAAGACACAATTGATGAGATTAAACTACATTAGAGGCATATAATAGCAGATTTGAAATGTCAGAGAATCCAATGAGTAAATTTGAAGACAGAACATTTGAACTTGAAAAGATAGGAAAACAAATAGGAAAAAGAATGCAAAAAATTGAACAGTGTCTCAAAGAATTGAATGGCATTACAAAACACACATACATGTTATAGGTGTCTCACAAGGAGAAAAGAATGGAAAAGCAGTAGAAAGAATATTTAAGAATATACTAATTGAAAACTTTCCAACCCTTAAGAAAGACATAAATATCAATATATGAGAATATCAATGTATCCAGAATAATTCCTAATAGACCCACTCCCAAGACATTTACTATTCCTATTGGCAAATGCCAAAGAAAAAGAGAGGATTTTGAAAGCAGCAATAGAAAAGCAATATATTACTTACAAGGGAGACTCAATAAGGCTAAGTGACAATCTCTCACTAAAAACCAAGGAGGTGAGAATGCAGTGTTATGATATAGTTAAGCTTCTGAAAGAGAGAAACTGCCAGCCAAGAATGATGTGTCCAGCAAAGCTATCCTACAGAATTGAAGGCAAGTTCAAAGTCCTTACAGACAAAACTCGAGAGAGTATGTTGCCAAGAAACCAAATCTGCATGAAATGGTAAAGTGTGTGTGACAGACTGAAAGGAAAAGAAAAGGGATAGAGCCCTGGAGATGAGTATAAAAATGAAGACTATAAGTAATAGAAATCGAAAGGGTTATAAGAAAGACCATAGTAATATATGAGAACAGAAAGCCAAGGGATTAAAATGGACCATGTAATTAACACCTTTATAGTGGTGAAACTTAACCAATTTTAAATAGTACTTTGATGAAGTTACTTCAGTTAAGGTGTGGTCCAACTCATTCAGAATCCTGGATTAGGATTAAGCCTATTATTGGACTACTTTATAAGCAGAATTAATTATAGACATTGAGAAAGCCACAGAGGAAGCAGCCAGAAACTGAACCTCAACAGAACCCAGAAGAGAAAAGAAAAAATAGGAAAGACTGCCATGAGCATTGCCATGTGACAGAGTTACCCATGGTTAAGAATCAGCAGCATAAGCCAGAGAATGCCAATATTCATGAAGAAAGCATTGCCTTGAAGTTGCCTTGATTTGGACTTCTATTATCCTCAAAACTATGAGTGAACTAAATTCCTCTTGTGTAAGCATGTTATTTGCTTTAACAATGTGCAAACTGAAACAACATCCAGTTTTACCCTTATGTTTTACTCTGATACTCTCCCTGAGTCTGCAGTGTTCTGGTATTGGCATGCTAGCAAAACTTTGGTTTCCTTGGTTTGTACATGAATCTTTCCCTATGTCCCATTTAATTTGATCTTTCTCTATTTTCTTATAAGGATATAAAGAATATTTGATTCAGGCATACCTTCATTCAGTTTGGCCACACCTTAACTCATCTTCTAAGGTCCTAATTAAAAATGAGTTCATATGCATAGGACTGGAGATTTGTACTTTAACATGTATATTTAGGGGGCATGATAACATACCCTAGAGGAAGATATTTTCATACAATATTGCATAATATTCATAAAATTTTACACTAAAACCAGAAATAGGTGTTTAATTCTGCCTAATGGTTGTTTCAAATTTCCCTTCCTCTCTTCTCTTGATAGATATGGTTTTTGACTTTTATAAATCTATCCAAAAAATGATTTTTTGGCTCTATTGATATTCTCTATTTAGGACTTTAAGTAATTAATCTTTCCTTATTTTATTATATGCTTACTGCCTGTAAGTTTGGATTTAATTTGTTCTTATTATTATGTTCATTCACAGGACCAGGGATTAGGACTTGAACACATATTTTGGGGGTACAAATTCAAAACAGAGCAGCTATTTATTACACATAAAAATGTGAAGGATAAAAGTGATATTATGTCGTGCAAGACATGTATATTGAAAACTACAGAATTATTCTGAAAGCATACAAAAACATTTGTAAATACAAAGAAATATTGTTTTCGTAGATTAGGTAACTCAATATTATTAAGACTTCAACTCTTCTTATATTACTCTCTAGGTCAAAGGAATCCCAAACAAAATCCAAATATGTTGTTTTTAAATAAATTTACAAATGCATGATATTTATATGTAAATGCACTGGATCCACATTATCCCACAGATTTTAAAAACTAATTGTAGAACATACACTATCTGATATCAAGGTAAAGTATCTCAGTGATGAAAACAATTTGGTATTTTCAAAAAAACAAACAGGCAATCAATGGAACTAACTAGAAATTAGTAGACCTGCATGTATATGCTAAGCTAAATCTCAGCAAACACTATTAGGCAATTCACTGGAGAAAGGATCATCTTTTTAACAAATTGTGCTGCAATAATTGGAGAGCCATATTTAGTTTGTTAAACTGGTGAAAGTAGATGCCATAAAATGGGTTAGCTTTAAAAACAAGAATTTATTAATTTACATGCTTACAGTTTTGAGGCCATGAGAAGGCACAAATCAAGTTATTATCAAAGTGATGTTTTCTTCCCAAAGTCTGGTTATTGGCACTCTTTCGGTCTTCTCCTACATGGCAAGACACATGGTAGCATTTGCTGGTCTTCACTTTCTCTTTCAGGTTTAGTTGCTTTCACATACTTGGTTCTGTAATATTCTCTCTCTCTCTCTCTCTCTCTCTCTCTCTCTCTCTCCTTCCTGTTTATAAAGGACTCCAGTCAGAGGGTTAAGACCCACCTAGTGCCCTGCCTCAAATGAAGGAACCTCAGGAAAAACTAATAACAATAAGTTTCATTTATAGGAATGGATTAGCTTTGAGAACATGATTTTCTGGAGGTATATACGGTTACAAACCACCACACTCCACCCTCTGGACACCAAAAAGACATGCTTTTTTTTTTCATGTGTAAGATACATTCATTCCATCAAAATATCCCAAAAGTCTTGAGTCATTTCATTGAGAATACTACATTCAAAGTCTCATAAAAACTGGATATAGGTCTGGTCTATCCTGGGCACAAATCCCCCCTGGTTGTGGATTGGTGAAACTTAGAGAGTAAGTTATCTGCTTCCAATATAAAATGGAGGGGCACTCATGGAATAAACATTTTCTTTCCCATAGGGAGAAATTGAAAGAAAAATAGCATTCACAGGTTCTAAAAGATTCTGAAAACCATCAGGGATTACTCCATTTGATTTCAGAGTCTGAGAATCATTGGTGGAAAGATAGTTTTTCCTACAGGCCTGATGAAGCAGCAATCTCACATTTTCCAAGTGCTTGCACATTGGCCATGTTCTCCCCAAACAATGGGGTAAAAGCTCCAACATCTTCAACCATTGGGGTGAGGACAAGGTTCTTGGCTCCATCCTCATTAAGCATTGGTGTGGCAGTCAGACTATCTGCAACCCCTCAGACATTTGAGAAAACTGGGATGGTAACACCCTTCCTGATCAATGAACACTGACATTCTCCAAGTACTAGGACATATTCAACCTTTCAATGCTTATGTATGGGTCCACCCTCTTGGCCCAAGAAGATGTTTTCAGTCCAGACCTCAGCTTCCACGGTCCTGACCATGCAGTGACTTTTCATCAGTCTGTCCATTTTTCCATCCCTTTAGGTCCATGCTGGTAGTGATTACTTTCATACAGATGTTACAAAAACCTTGTAGATTTTGCGTGTAGTACACTGAGGTCTCAACCATCAGACAAAAGAACTTTTCAAAAAATTCCTTTCTGGACTGCATTTCCAATTCTGATATGCACTGAAATGTCTGACTGGGTCTATGTTGAGTTAAATCTTCACATGGAGAACTATTTCCTAAAGATTCATTTTCTGGATGCTTTGAATTTTCCAAACCATCACTTTCTGGTTTCTTTAAGCCCATGAATTCAGTTCTCAGTTTATCCCATTCCTCTCACATTTTATATAAACTTCAAGGAGAAGCCAAGCAGCATTTTCCACATTAAGTTTGGAAACCTCCTCAGATGAATATCCAAGTTCATCATTTTCATATTCTGCCTTCCATCCAACATCAGGACTCAATTTTTCCAAGCTTCCTGCCACTTTAGAACACGGATCACCTTTCTTCCAGTTTGCAATTACACATTCATTATTTCTGAGGCCTCATCCGAAGTACCTTTAATATCCATAGTTTTACCAACACTCTTTTCAAAGCCATCAAAGCCTTTTCTATCATGCATGTCATAATCTTATGCAACTCTACTCATTACCCAATTAAAAAGCCTTAAAGAAAACATTTTTGGTATTTGCTTTAATGGAACCTCACCCCCAGTACCAAACCTGTATTATTCAGGATTTTCTAGGAAAACAGAACCAACAGGAAATATCTGTAAATATGATCAGTTTGCATAAAACGTATCTCTCATGACTTGTGACTTTGGGGATGCACAAGTCCAAATTCCATAGGGCAGGCTGGAAGCTGGGAACTCCCAGGAGATGCTGGCTGGCTGAAGTAGAGATGGAAATTCTCTCTTCTGAATGCTGAAATCATAACTTTTCCTTTTAAAATCTTCAAGGATTCATGGATGAGACATCTTTCATTATTGAATTCAATCTCCTCAGTTGAATGTAGATGTAATCTGTAAATTATATTATTTCTATGATATGTTTAAGATCCTCGATTTTTTTTTATTTAAAGAATAAATATTTAGTTTCAGTGGAGGTATAGAATTATAGGGTGATTTGGGTCTCTGCCCAAAGTATTAGTAGGATAGAAAAAGGGAGGGTGTTGCTTAAAATTATGCAAGTAGTTATTGATAGAAGAGAAGCACCTCATTTATTTAGCAGAGACTGAAAATAGCTGGTTCCATTTGGCCTTTGGCTGACACAGCATAGACTTGAAGAGCACGGAATCTGGCATAGGGTTAAATGTTCATATCTTAGTTTTGCTACTATATATCTTAATGATGTGGTATAAGCAAGTGAACCCTCCAATGCCTCTAATATCCCACATATAAAATGAGTATAAGAATAGTACCTACTTAGGTTTGGGTTGTTATGAAAGTTAATATATGTAAAATACATAGAAAATATGAAGATGAAAGTATGTTCTCATTAAAAAATCATTCAACATGACAAAATTGTCCTAAATAAAAGAGGTTTTCAATGATAAAACCTGTAATAAATCTACCATGACCTGCACTGTTTTTCAATTTATAATTCACACCAAGTTTAAACATGCTATTATATGTTTAATGTTCTATATTATTTCAGATAAATTAAATTTCTATTGTCTACTCTAGACTCACATTACCTCATGGAAAATCAGAACAATGTCACTGAATTTGTCTTCTTGGGGTTATGGGAGGATAAGCAGATAGAGCTACTATTCTGTTTCCTGTTCCTGCTCAGTTATTTGGTGGTCTTCATGCGAAACTTCATCATCTTACTCACAATTACCTGCAGCCATCTAATTGAACAACCAGTGTAATATTTTCTCTGCCAACTGTCCCTCATGGACCTCTCTTTCACCTCTGTTGTAATTCCCCAAGCTAATCAGAAACCTAGCTTCAGAGAGAAAAATAATTTCCTGTAACAACTGTATGACCCAGCTCTTCACTGTGCACTTACTGGCAGCTGTGGAAAATTCATCTTGGTGTCTATGGCTTTTGATCTCTATGTCGCCATTGTCAATCCCCTGCACTACATGGTCATAATGAACAGGCAGAGATGTAACATGCTGATTATAATGGCCTGGAGTGTGGGCTTTTGTCACTCTATTGCTCTACTGCTTATGGTTCAATTTACCTTTCTCTGGCCCTACTAAAATCAACCATTCCATGTGTGATGTCAAGACTCTTTTGTAACTGCTCTGCAAAGATATACATGATTTTAGTGTCTTAGTTATTATTAATTCAGGGATTTCAGGGGTTTTCATTTTCCCTGTCCTGGTGGCATCTTACATAAGCATATTTTAAAATCTTAGGAAACACACCTCTGCAGCACAACACAAAGTTCTGTCAACCTGTAGCTCTCACATAATTGTTGTAAATTTGTTTTTTGTGGCCTGTGTCTATATATATATTATACCTGCTGGCAGTGAGAAAAATGATAAGGAAATCTCTGTGTTTTATACTGTGCTTTCCCCTATGCTGAATCCTTTCATCTGTACAGAGAAATGTGGAGGTAAAAATTGCCTTGCAAAAGTTATGGTCTCAAATGATAACTTGGGAATTAAAGTTAATAAGGTGACATTCACTTTGATTCCAATGCTGTGTCCCTAGTGTAGTTATTATTCACATCATTGTAGAATGAAGTTAAGCTTTTCTTGGGAGTTGGATTAAAAAACTTCTGACAATACAAAAGTATAAAGAACGTATTACTAGTATTCATGTAGGTACCTTCACTTTAAAGGGTCTAAAATATTCCCGGTATGAATGAACACGTGTATTTAAAGAACACAAGAAGTAACTCTCTAAATGGTATCTTTAATCCTGACACTCCCGTCTTCAGAAATTTACAAGAAAGGCTCTTTTCCTTGGAATAACTTAGAACCTCTGCTCATAACAAACAGAAATCTCCCCAAATTGGTTCATATCCAGTTTGATCATCATAGAGATTACTGCATTGGAAAAATAAAATGTTGCAAAATATAATAGATCTTTCATGTCAAAGACACCTGTGTGATGTCTTTTCTATTCCCTTACATTTTTTCTTTTGTATTCCTTTGTTTAGATGATTTAAGCAAATATACTGTACTCCTCTACATTCTCCAGACAGACTGATCTCTCCATTCCAGGTTTTATTTTCTGCTATCTTCTCTACTTAGGATGCCCCTTCACCTATATTTGAGGGTCATGACTTATGCATAATTCACACTAATTATTATATTATATGATCCAGGAGAATTTTGCATACTCATCAACAGACCAGAATTACAAGCATACTATGGAGTTATTGTGGGTTTTATTCCAGACCACTGCAATAAAGCAAATACCACAGAAAAGAAAGTCACACATTTTTTGGTTTCCCAGTGTATATAAAGTTATGTTTACACACTACTGTAGCCTATTAACTGTGAGATAACTTTATGTTGGAAAAACATGTACATACATTAATTAAAAATACTTTATTACTAAAAATGCTGACTAAAATCTGAGCTTCCAGAAATCCTAAACATTTTGCTGGTGTTTGGTCTTGCTTTGATGTTGATGGCTACTCAAAAATCAGGGTGGGGATCTTGAAAGTTGGTGTGGCTGTGTTCATTTCTTAAAATAAAACAACAGTGATGTTTGCTGCATTGATTAATTCTTTCTTTCATGATAGTTTTCTCTGTAGTATGTGATGCTGTTTGATAGCATTCTGCCCACAGTAGGAATTCTTTCAAAACTGAAGTTAATATTCTCAAACCCTGTGACTGCTTTATAAACTGATTTTATATAATATTCTAAATCCTTTGTTGTCCTTTCAGCAATATTCACAATATTTTCACCGGGAGTAGGTTCCATCTCAAGAGACCACATTGTTTTGCTCATCCCTAAGAAGAAACTCCTCAACCATTCCATTGATGTATTATCATGAGATTACAGCCAAACACTCATGTCTTTGGGCTACATTTCTAATTCTATTTAACTTCCTATTTTCACTAAATCTGCAGTTAGTTCCTCCACTGAAGTCTTGAACACCTCAAGGTCATCCATTAGGATAGGAATCAACTTCTTCCAAACTGCTGCTAATGTTGATGTTGATATCTGACCTCCTCCCATGAATCAAAAATATAATTACTTTCCTAGAATTGTGAATCCTTTACAGAAGATTTTCAATTTACTTTGCCCTTATCCATCAGAGGAATCACTCTCTGTGTCAGCTAGAGCCATCCAAAATATATTTGTTAAATGAAAACATTGGAAAGTCAAAATCACTCCTAATCCAAGAGATGCAGAATGGATGCTGTATTTGCAGGAATGAAAACAACATTAATCTCATTGTACATCCCCATGAGATCTACTGGATGACCAATTGAATTACCAATAAGCAGTAACATTTAAAAGGATTCTTCATTCTGAACAGTGTGTCTCAATAATGGGGTTAAAATATTCAGTAAGTCATGTTGTAAACAGATGTGCTATCACCCAGGCTTTGTTTTTCCAATTATAGAGCACAGGTAGAGTAGATTTAACTTAATTCTTAAGGGCCCTAGGATTTACAGAATAATAAATGAACATTGGTTTAATCTTAAAGTCACCAGGTGCATTAGCCCATAACAAGAGTATCAAACTGTCCTTTGAAGCTTTGAAGCCAAGCATTGGCTACTTTCTATCCATCAAAGTCCTCCATAATATCTTCTTCCAATATAAGGCTGCTTCATGTTGTACTTTTTATCTTATGGACATGGCTTCTTTCCTTAAATCTCATGAACCAATACCTGTTAGCTTCAAATATTTTTTCTGCAGCTTCCTCACCTCTCTCAGCCTTGACATAATTGAAGAACATTATGGCATTTCTATGGACTAAGCTTCAGATACAGGGAATATTGTGGCTGCTTTGATCTTCTATCCAGAACATTGAAATTTTTGTTATATCAACAATAAGACTGGTTTACTTTCTTATCATTCATGTGTTCACTGGAATAGCACTGTTAATGTCTATCAAGAATGTTTCTTTTGCATTCACAACTTGGCTAACTCTTGGGTATAAGATTTTGTCCGATCTCAGCTTTCAGTATGCCTATCTTAGTAAGTTTAATCATTTCTAGATTTTTTATTAAAGTGTGAGACATGCAGCTCTTCTGTTCACTAGAACACATAGTGACCATTAGAGGTTTATTAATTGGTTTACTTTCTATATTGTTGTGTCCAGGACAGGGAGAGAGATGGGAATTGATTTGAGGTTGGTGGAGCAGTTAGAACATATACAACATTTAAGTTAAGTTCATCATTTAACATGGGATACTCTGAGTTTTGAGTAGCATAAAGGAAAAGACCTATAGCATCAGAGAGAATGTTTTGTGACAAGTATTGAATATTTTAATATAATTAGTTTTGATTTGTTTTTAAAGGTCCCACACAATTAAATGTTTGAAAATATGATGCAACTATTTATTAGGCCCAGACCCAAAACCTCTTGAACTGAAATGATCTGTTTGCTAGTAGTCCTTTCTAGCATTCATTTTCCAACCTGTAACCCAATGCCTGATGTTGAAAAAAATGACAATTCAATGTATGATGAATTTGATTAATTGACTTGCTAAGTATATGAGTATAAGCATAGAAAATTTAAGAACTATTTTAGGTCATAAACATGTAATTTACAAGATTCTATCAATTAATATATTTTTTAGAAATTTAAAATATACCATAATAAATTTTTTACAAGAATACCATAATTTAGCTTGAAAGCACTCATATTACACAAGCATATTTTTTAAGCTGCAACATGGTCAGAAATCAGGCTGACAGAAGCTTAGAAGTCAGATATCAAAGTAAGTCAGGAGGTCATTCCAGAGGTTACACTTACGCAAGTCTCAGCAAGATCTCATTGAGTGCCACAGTAAAAAATGCCTCAAATAGCAGGGCTCCTGAGGGCTCTAGAGACATCCAGAATCTATAAGCATGGCAGACAGCTCAGGAATTCAGCATCTTTTTAATGGGCCTTACTTTGGAATTTATGCTTCCCAGTATAACAGAGGTAGACTCATTTAAAGTTTCCCTAAAAATGGCTCTTCTGCCCCATTTACTTGAACCTATAATTAGCACTACACTTGAAAAATATATGTCCCAGAGATTTAAATCTTTCATCCATCCATTTGCCAGTTGAGCCCTGAATTTCAGCAGAGTTGCAGCACTTACTCTTCAGTTCATTGGACTAACCCAGGAAAACTAACAAGGAAATGATGGACAACACTTATCCCAAGGAACAAAGAATGTCTGTGACTTCAAGGAAGATAGCGCCATCCATCTGCCCCATGGGATCTAGGCTCCTTCTCAAAGAGAAGAAGAGTGGGCATCACCATCCCAAAATTCTTGAGATTGGGGAATGAACAATGGACTAAAGTAGACATTATTATTATACTATAGACTTATTATTTCAGCAATGAAAGAATTCTCATCATTGGAAAAAATGCAGTGGCCACCAGAGGTTCTGAGGGATGGGAGAGGGAAGAATAGGTACAATATGGGGGCATTTTCAGGTCATTGGAATTGTCCTGCAAGATGTTGAAATGATGAATACAGGCCATTATATATTTTGTCATAGCCTACACAATTGTGTGAGACAGAGTATAAAGTATAATGTAAACTATAGTCCACGTTGAGTAGCAATAATTCAATATGAGTTCATCAGTTGTAACAAATGTACCACACTAGTGAAGGATGTTGCTAATGTGGAAAATATGGGAGGGGAAGGGAATGGGGTATATGGGAATCCCTTATATTTTTTATGAAACATTTATGTAATCTAAACCTTCTTTAAAAATAAAAAAAATGAAAAAAAAAAGTTTTAGGGCATGTGCAGGTGGCAAAAGCAAAAAAATAGAGGCCAAAGTACCTGTGAGTGAACCAGCTCTTTATGAATTTTTGCCTTGGTCAAACTCTCTCAATTTTATTCTTTTTCTTCTTTCCTCAAGCCTATATCTGTCCCTACTTATCCATTGATAGTGAGCATTTAGACACATCTAGACTCTTTTAATATTCTTAAAGACATAAGAAAACCTAGGTTATCACAATATATCCTAGATATTTAAAAGCAATCATAATTATAAACAAGTGATTCTTTCCTAATTATCAACTTTTCTAGAATATTCTGCTTTTATTAAATGTCTCTTAGACTGTCTCTTTCATTTAAGAGTGTAAAAAATAATATTTTACTCTATGTTCTGATATTTTTATAAAATGGGCCATGTTGAGGAAGATTCCTTCTATTTCTATCATTTGAAGTATTTTTATCAAGAAAGGATGCTGAATTTTGTCAGATACCATTTCTTCATTGCCAAAGATGATCATGTGATTTTTCTCCTTCAGTCTGTTAATGTGGTGTTTTACAATAATTGCTTCTCATTTATTGAATCATCTTTGCATATGTGGGGTAAAACCCACTTGATTGTCTTGTACAATTCATTTTATGTTGTTGGATTCAAGATGCAAATATTTTTTTGAGGATTTTTTCATCTAAGTTCATTAGAGATGGATTGGTAATGTTCTTTTCTTGTGGTATCTTTATGTGGTTTGGTACTAGGGTGATGTTGACTTCATAGAATGAGTCAGGCAATGTTCATTTCTCTTCAAAAATTTTAAAGCGTTTAAGTAGATTGGTATTAGTTCTTTTTGAAAAGATATGTAGAATTCATCTGTGAAACCATCTGGTACTGGTCCTTTATTTATTTGGAGGTTTTTGATGACTGATTCACTCTTATTACTTATAATTGGTCTGTAGATGTCTTCTATTACTTTTTGAAACAAGTTAGGTTGTGTCTGTATTTGTAGAAATATATATATTTCAGTTAAGTTGTCCAATTTTTTGGCATACAATTTTTCAGTGTATCCTCATATTATCCTTTTTATTTCTGTGGGGTCAGTAATTATGTCACTTCTCTCATTTCTGATTTTATTTGCATCATCTCTCTTTTTTTCTTAGTCTAGCTAAGGGTTTGTCAATTTTATGAATCTTCTGAAAAAACAGCTTTTGGTTTTGTTAATTCTTTCTATTTTTTTCTCAATTTCATTTAATTCTGCTCTAATCCTTGTTATTTATCTTCTTCTTGCTTTGGAATTAGTTTGCTGTTCTTTTTCTGCTGGCTCCAGATGTGCAGTTATGGTCTTTTAGTTCTTTCTTCTTTTTTTAAATGTAGGCATTGAGGGCTATAAATTTCCCTCTATATACTGACATAATTACATCTCATAAGTTTTGTATGTTATGTTCTCATTTACATTTGCCTTAAAATAATTACTGATTTTTCTTGCAATTTACTCCTTGACCCATTGATTGTTAGAGCCTATTGTTTAAATTCCATATATTTGTGAATTTTCTAGTTCTTTGCCCATTATAGATTTCCAGCTTCATTCCCTTATGGTCAGAGAAAGTGCTTTGTATAATTTCAATCTTTATAAATTCTTTGAGACTTATTCTATGACCTAACATATGATTTATCCTGAAGTATGATCCATGAGTGTTCGAGAAGAGGGTATAACCTGCTGTTTGAAGATACAATGTTAGGTGCATATCATTTGGTCTAGTTCCTTTAATATATTATTCAGGATCTCTATTTCTTTATTGAGCCTCTGTCTAGATATTCTGTCTATTGCTGAAAGTGGTGTATTGAAGTACCTTACTCTGACTGTAGAGGTGTCTATTTTTTCCTTCAGTTTTGCCAGTGTTTCCCTCATGTATTTCAGGATATCTTGGTATGTTGCATAAATATTTATGATTGTACTTTCTTTTTGGTAGAGTGCCCCTTTTTTTAGAATATAGAGTCCTTCCTTGTCTCTTACAACAGTTTTACATTTAAAGTCTATTTTGTTCAATATTAGTATATGTACCCCAGGTCTTTTTTTTTTTGGTTACTCTTTGTGTAGAAAAATTATTTTCCAACCTTCACTTGCACCTATTTATGTCCTTCAGTCTAATGTGAATCTCTTGTGCATAGCTTATAGATCATATTTCTATCCATTCTGCCAATCTTTCTCTTAATTGGGGCCTTTAATCCATTAACATCCAATGTCATTACTGTAAACTCAGTAATTACTTCAGCCATTATAGCTTTAGTCTTATATATGTTATTTCTTATTTCTGTTTCCCTTTTGACCCTTTTAGGTATATTCTGTACAAATTTTACTTTCTAAACTCTAGACCAAACCTCTCTCTCCTGTCTTTTCCTTTCAACCTGCAGATCTCCCTTTAGTATTTTTTTAAGGGCATGTTTCTTGTTGATCAATACTGCTAACCACCTTTTATTTGTGAATATTTTCATCTCTCCCTCACTTTTGAAGGATAATTTTGGTGGATACAGATTATTGGCTGTCATTTTTTTTCTCTTTCAGCACCATAACTGTTGTACCATTGCCTTTTTGCTTCCATGGTTTCAGATGAGAAATCAGCACATAATCTTATAGAACATCCTTTATATATGATGTATCTCCTTTCTCTTGCTGCTTTCAAGATTCTCTCTTTATCTTTGTCATTTGACAATCTGACCAGTATGTGTCTTAGGATAGATCTGTTAGTATTTATTCTATTTTGGGTAGGATGCCTTTTGTGAACATGCACATCCATATCTCTCATAAAAATTGGAAAGTTTCAGCCATTTTTCTTTGAACACTTCCTCTACACCCTTGCCCTTCTAGTCTCACTTTGGGATACCCATAATGTGTATGCTTGTGCTTTTCAGGTTTTCATTCAATTCCCTGAGTCCATGCTCATTTTTTCATGTTTTTCTACATCTGCTCTATCTGTGCATTTGTTTATATGCTATCTTCTAATTCACTGATTCTTTCCTTTTCCTGTTTGAATCTGCTGTTATATGATTCTATTGTATTTTTAATTTCTTTTATTGTAGCTTTCATTAACATAAGATTTCTTTTTTAATATATGTTTACAATTTCTTCTGTATGTTCACCAAGTTCTTTTTCAACATCCTTTATTTTTTCCTTCATCTCCTTTTTTTGAAGATTTCTGTGGAAATCTTTAATTAGTTGTGCAAAATTCTATATCTCCTGTGGCTTTTTAGGTTGTTAGTTTGACTCTGCCATACCTTCTATTCGTTAGTATGGCTTGCAATTTTTTCTGATATCAAACATCTGTTCATCTTGCTGAGTTTACTCTCTTTGATAGTTTTGTTTTGCATAGGGTTATATTTTTATTTGTCTTTATGTTAAGGCTCTTCTTAGACACTTAGTTCCAATTATTCTAAATCTTTAAGTTTGCCTCTCTTTAACTGAATAAAACAAAGGGAAAAAACATAAAATAGGAAAAAAGGAAATGAAAAAGGGAAAAAAGAAGAAAAGGGAGAGAAAAAAGAAAGAACAAAGAGAGAAAAGAAGGAATGAAGGGAGCGAGGGAGGGAGGAAATTCCAGGTAACACTCCTAGGCAACAAGTGTCTAGCTAGAATTCTCCTTGTCACCTGCACATGCCCAACTATTGCTCCATAGCCCTGGTGCTCCCTGAGTACCTGGAAAAGGAGAGAGAAGTTAAAAATACCTGGACTTCCCTCTCAAGCCACTGGTGTCTGGTTAGTTTCTTTCTTGCCAACCATCTGCTCCCACATTTTGCTCTTTGGTGTCCTCACTCCATGGGTATCTTAAAGAGGAAAGAAAAAAATACATTAACAAAATCCCTGGACTTCCATCTCAGGCCACAGGCATCCAGCTAGGCCCCTCCATGCTAT
The DNA here is from genome assembly GCA_029593785.1 of Cabassous unicinctus. NCBI lineage: Eukaryota > Metazoa > Chordata > Mammalia > Cingulata > Chlamyphoridae > Cabassous > Cabassous unicinctus. The sequence continues at coordinate 26,898 of JAQZBX010009393.1, forward strand.
CTGCCCACACTGGTCACCTTGTGATCTTACCACCCCCCAGTGCTTAAATAGGCACCCCTTCACAAGCTATCCACTCTTACCCAGAGCCATGAGAGTTCCCCTGTGCTTAATAAGCCTACCAATCTTCCCGCTGCTTCTGGATGACTGGTATAGCCTGCTGCCCCCTACTCCCCCATCTTGGATCCAACTCAACTGTTTTGCAGATGTCACTTGTAATACCTACAAATTAATTCCTAGATTCAATGTTCTCTTCCCCCTAAAACACAAACTGTCTTCTCTTCTTAGAATTTTAAAATTAATTATAATATTTTTATGGAAATGTAAAACACCTGGGTCAGCCTACACAAATTTATAAGAGAATGAATTTGAAAAATTACACTTTTTGATTTCAAGGTATTATATACACCAACAGTAATAAAATAATTTTGGTAATTCATAAACACAAACTACTAAAATAGTCAAACCCTCTGAAGAGTTCACAATTAGATCTACACATACATGATCTACTAAATCTAAGCAAAGAATTGTAAGTAATTCCTTGGGGAAATGATAGTGTTTTCAACAAATGTTGATGGAACAATTGAGAATACATACACACAGCAAATTAACATTGACCTGTACCTCACACATTATGCATACATTAATTCAAAATGGATCATAGATTTCTACATAAAATATAAAATATGAAGTATTTAGAATGAAACATAGAAGAAAATCATTATGTCCTTGGATTAGACAAAGATATGTTAGAGTCAATACAAAACTATAATTCAGAAAAGAAAAGACATGATAAATGAATTTTAAAACAGTGAACAATTTTGTTACAATAATGAGATTGTAAATAGAAGGAAAAAAATAAATTATGCCCTAGGAGAATATATTTGAAAACTATATAGTGATCAAAAAACTGCTATTTAGAATATATGAACATGTATTATGTATGAATAAGAAAAAATTTGAACAGCCCAATAAAATTGAGCATAATAAAAAATTGTACAACCCAATTAAAAATGAACCAATGTTTTGAACATAAAATTCAACAAGGGTGAAATAAACTTAGCAAATAATACATAATAATAATTGAGTCATGTAAATGCAAATAGCACTTGAATGTCTACAATTAAAGATTGATGACAGAAAGTGTTGATGTGGAGATGGAACAACAGAAATCTTATATTTCCACTCCCCCAATCAGGTTAATCTGGAAAAACTCTCTTTGGTTAGGCTGTGGTAAATTAGGGCAGGAGATTGTTAATGAAAATGGACTGCTTTTGTTTTAGTTCAAAATTGTCACTTTTCCCCTCCACTACTGGAAACATAAGTGCACTGTTCTCTGAAATTCAGAGTGGAAATCAGATTGGGTTTCTGTAGATAACACTCAAATAATGTGGGTGCCCCTAAGATTTAACCCCAGGAAATTTTATCTTTCAACCTAGCCCATGCTTGGACTCCAGCAATTCCTCATTTACCTCACTAACCCCTCCTTTTTTTTTTTTGGTTTCTACAAATTCTTAATTTTTTTAAACATATTTTTTATTTGTTTTCATTTTTTAAGAATTGTTAGATCATTTAGTATTTTCCTTTTTTTAATTATTATTTTAAAAGATGCTTAGATTACCTAAATGTTACACAAAAATTACAGGGATTTCCATGTTCCCCACCTCCCACACCTCCCATAACATCCCACATAAACATCTTTCATTAGTGTGGCACATAATCTGCAATGGATATACACATCCTGGGACTTTGCCACTAAGCATGGACGATAGTTCACATTGTAAAGTACACTCTCTCCCACACAGTTCTGCATGTGATATGCTAATGTAAAATGGAGTATATCTGTCGTTGTAATGTCACTCAGGATAATTGTCATTTCCTGAAAAAGTACCTGTATTACAAATGCTTTTCCCTTCCCTGCCCCAAAAGTGTCCAGTGACCACTGGCACACCCTCACTGTTGTAATTTCTTCCATTGCTTGAATCACAATATGTCTACAACAGAATACCAGTAAGTCCACTCTAGTCCATAGCTCTAAAAAGATACTTAGATTACATAAATGTTACATAAAAATATAGGGGATTCCCATATGCCCCACTCCCTACATCTCCCACATTTCCCCACATTAACAACATCCTTCATTAGTGGGCTATACTTGTTACAATTGATGAAAACATTTTGGAGACTTGCCACTAAGAGTGGATTGTAGTTTACATTGTACTTTACACTCTCTCCCACAAAATTCTGTAGGTTATGGCAAGATGTGTAATGTCTTATATTTGTCATTGTAATGTCATTCAAGACAATTTCCAAGTCCCAAAAATGGCCCATTATTACACGTGGTTTTCTCTCTCCCTGTCCTCAGAACCTCCAGTGCCCACTGCCTCCATAGCAATAATATGACTTCTTCCATTGCTAGAATAACAATAAGTGTTTAGTGGAATACCAGTAAGTCTATTTTAGTCCATAGTTCATTCCCCAGGCTGGTCCCAGATCTTTTGGTTTCTGTGCTAGGAAAGTGATTGCTTGTATCTGCCCATTTCTTCAATTTTTGAGGAGATATTTTTCCATGGAACCTCAATTGTCTAAGAGGTCTAAGATTTGTTATATTCAGTTTTATGTAATTTTTTCTTGTTCAGAGGCCGAGACTGAAGCCTATCCAAACTACTTAGGTATCAGAACTGAAACCAGTTCATTGTCATTCAATTCAAGGTCTTTACATTTTTTTTTCTAAGATTCTTTAGTCTTTAAAAACATTTAGTGATATAGCCTTTAAATTTCCAAATATATACAAAATTATTGTTAACTTCTACCTTAAATTCACAGTTCTGTACAATGTCTCTTCTTTAAAGTTTATTGAGGCTTTTTTAACACACTCTAATAAATATTTTACAAATATTTTATCTCTGTATGTAGGAATATGTATTTCTTAATTGTTGGATGTATAATTTTATATTTGTCTAAATATCTTGGCAGGTTTGAACTGTGCTATTTTATCTTATATTTCTTACCTTTGTTTGCTTTATGAATAATGATAAATGAATTTTAATGTTCCACTGGAAAGGTGAATTTACCTGTTTTTCCCAATTTTGCTATGTATATATTGAGGCAATATTATTAAGTGGTTGTGTCAGTCTAGGTCTTAGAGCAAACACAGGACAGATTCAGATGCCACAATTGAATGAGAGTATAAAGCAAGAGATTATTTTCAAAGATGTCGACAGTAGCAAGAACACCACAAAGATGTACAGTATCTCAGGAGCTGATAAATGTTGAAAACTGACTTGTGTTAAATAGTGTTTGATATGTCATATGTCAACTTGGCTAGCTTATGGTGTCTAGTTGTTTGCAAAAAAAAAAAAAAAACACTGACCAGATTTTTTAATGTGAGGATATTTTATGGATTTAAATCATTAATAAATTGATTTCATCTATGGCTGATTATACATCTTCAAGCAATAAATGATATTGCCTTCAATAATAAGAGAAGACTCATCCAAACAACTAAAGGCCTTAAACAAAGGACATATGAATTCAACAGTCAGAAAGAAGAATTTCTTTCTTTTCTGCAGCCAGCTTCTACCAGAGAATTCATCAAACTCCTTCCTCAGAGTTCCCAAGTTGTGGCCCAACCAATGGAATTTTATTTGCCAATCTAGACAGTCACAGAAGGAAATTCCTACTAAACAATTTAAAAATATTTACATATATTTATATGCATACATATATTTACATATATAAAATATATTGACACATACACATATATATTTATACACACACACACACACTTATATATATCCTGTCACTTCTGTTTCTCCAGAGAACACTGACATATTGAGTATAATGTGTGCTAAGGTGGGGAGTAGTGGAAATGCATGAGAAAAGGGGGGAAATCATAAAATAAAATAACTATGAGATACCTTGCCTGGACTCATGTGGTTATTTTCCTCTGAATGAAGGGTTAAGATTAACTCAACCTTGCTCCGTTTAGATTCTAATGGGATTGTCCCTCTCTCCCATCCCAGGGGGGAAAAATAAGAAAAATCATATAAAAAACAAAAGCTAATATAATAAAATTTGATTTTACATTGTGGAATTTCCTAATTCTATTACCATAATAATGGCTGATACCTAGTAAGCAAAACAGTATACATGGCTTTAAACTTCCAAATGAGTATAAGTAAATTTCTCCAAATGTCTTATAATCTCCATCATAATGGCAACAGTTTTGTGTTGCTGAGGAAATTTTTATGCTCTTTTGATACTCAATTAGTATTTTAATGAAGTTAGATGATAAAGAAGAAGTCAACATTTCTTAAGTATATATAATATAACATGGTAAACAAATATATTCATTGAGATTACTCTAGGATAGAGGACAGAAGGAAAATAAGATATCCATATTATTTCATCAGTCTAATAACATAATAGTATTCCTGAACGTATTATATCATGGCCTTGAAGAAATGAATGCAAGAGTAAAATCCTTAAAGCATTCCATATGACCATTATAATAGTGCTAGCTTTATTTCTGTAATTATAAGCACATATATTTCACTGCTTCAAAAAGCACATGGGAGGTTTTTCCCTCTGGTCCTTATTGTGCCTTTTAATTTAAGATTTAACAAGCAAGGGTATCCTAAAACATTCTTTTTGAGGGAAAAATCTAGTAAGAGAATGAAGCTGTCCATATCAGTTTGCTTGTTTCATTGCACAATCCAGAAACATACAGGAACAGAGTCTGAAGAACCCCCTTGACAAAGAAGACTAAATTGTTGTAGAAGAAGTGAATATGATAGTTAATATTCACCAATTAAAAGGAAAAGTTTTGGGTTAAAATCATTGGGGCTTCAAATACCTCTTTGTCTTATATGAAATTTGACGTTACTTTTTTCTGAATTTGTAAGTTTACATTCCTTTGGAATACATTCTTGTTAACTATTATCAGGAGATTCCATTCAGAAAATATGGATAAGAATATTAGGGGAAAATTAAAGTATTTAGCTGTATTTGTATTTGAGAGAAAATATTTAAGTAAAGTGAAAAATGTTTGAGCTTTAGAATCATTCACAGATTGAGACTTTCCCTTAGCATTTGTGTAAACTTGGGTTTTATTTGTACTAAACCTATATATATATATATATCCATAATTAAAATACATTTTCCAATAAATATTGAGTTAGTAGTAAACTTACCCCAGGTGGTACTGAAGACAAATTAACAGACATATGTAAATATCTAATAATGTGCCTGTAATATAGTTTTCCTTAAAATATGGTATTTTAACTTTTTAACATTTTACTCTATATCCATCATGTGTGTATTTGCGACAGAGTGGGAGGGAGAGGAAGAAGGGAATAGAGAGAGAGAGTGATAGGGATTTAGAGAGAGAGAGAGAGAGAAAGAGAGAGAGAGAGGGAGGAAAGAGGAAGAGGGAGAGAGAGAATGGATTTGCACCTAGTTCAGGGAGATTTTAAACATTAGGATGAGACCAGAAATGAAATGAAATGAAGATAGTTCCAGGAAATATTTAGCATGATTTTGCTTTTTAAGAGGATTCCCAATAACTAATATTTGGGCAGTGCTTTTGGTGTGCGTTTCCCAATTGATGTGGAATCTTTGTACGTACAGCAAGACTGGAACCAAATGTTAAGAGATACTGAGGATTCCACGAAAATGAGGGAAATTTTCTAAACCAAGAGTTTGGCTTTTTATAGTTTCAGTTCTCTAGTAATTGTAGGATATTTTCTATAGTTCTATTGCAAATTTATTCCTAGATAAATTATGTTCTTTAATTTATTAGATTAATTGAAATACACAGCGGGCATGTTTTGATATTCTCAATTTGTGAATATGTGCTATATTAAGTTGAATTTTGAGCCCAGGATACTTACACCAATATTCGTGTTTTTTTCTCATACTTAGAATTTGTCTAACATAAGTAAAACAACTGGCAGACCAATTAATTTATGACAATGCTGGGATCCCATTTTATTACACAAGTGTTTATCCCCAGCAAATCATTTTCAGGTAGCTGTTCTGAGCACCTGCTTTAGGTTAGAATCATAAGTAAATAATTCAGGTTATTTCTCAGATGTGATTAAGAGCCTTGTGGGTTTTTTTGTTTTTTTTTGTTTTTTTGTTGTTTTTTTTTTTTTGAGTTAAGGAAAGAGGCCTTTACTAGAGCTCTAGAGACTAAAAGTGAAATTCAGCCTGTCTCCTTGTGAAGCTAAGCCAAATCCTCTCCAATTTCTGGTAAGGAGCTCCACACTCTACTGGACACTTTTGCCTTCAGCCTCAGACATCTGGGACACACAAGTCACTCCCACAGTGTCTGGAAAGAGGGTGGAAGTTTCAAATAGTTGAAATGCAGCACTCTCTGGCTGTCCACATTAAGTGATGACTCCAAAGGCAAGCTTCCTTTTTTTTTTTTTAAATTTCAAGAATAAATATTTAGTTTCAGTGGATAGGTGAAATTCTTGGGTGATTTGGGGATTCCAGAAAATTTATACATCAGAAAGAAAAGGGGAGGGAATTGCTTATATTTGTCCATGTAGTAAGCTGCAAAGATGGAGAAAAACCCCATTTACTTTACAGAGATACAAAATGGCCTTTGCATAACAGCAAACTGTGCAATCTGGCACCAAGTACAAGTTCATATCTTGGGTCTGCTACATTATATCTTAATGACTTTGTGTAATTAAATTCCACCTATGCCTTAATGCCATTTATATAAAATAAGTATAAGAATAGTAACTCTTACTATTCTTATGGGATTTAACACAGGTAAAACATAAAATACTATGGTTATAATATGCTCTCATTAAATAATATTTGATGTGATAAAAATGTCTTAATCTAAAAAGGTTTTAAATGATTAAGACTTGTTATAAATTCACTATGAGCTACATCAGTTTTCTTTATAAATCACACCAAAGTTAATAATGCTTTTCAATGTTTAAAACAATGTTCTTTATTATTTCAGATAAATTAAGTGTCTAGTAAATACTCTGGACTTACACTAACCTCATGGAAAATCAGAACAGTGTCACTGAATTTGTCTTCTTGGGGCCATGAGAAACTAAGCAGATAGAGCCACTCTTCTGTTACTTGTTCTTGCTCTGTGATTTAGCAGTCTTAATGTGGAACATCATCATCTTAGGTTTCCAGGTCCAATTTACCAGCATCAAGCATTGACCTAGTAAATTTTTATCCATGAGCCTTGGCAATTTGCTCTATTTAGAGTATACTCATTTTTGAAATAGGTGTGAAATCGGGATATTATGTTTCCTAGATAGGTTGTAAGATTATGTTGCCTACCATATTTTAAATTTTAGCATGGCATATTCCATAATAGACCCATATTGTCTTTTCTATTCCCCTGCCATTTTTCTTTTGTTTTCCTTTGCTTAGATGATTTAAGCTGGCTATGTTTCACCCCACTATAGTCTCCAAACCAAAAGTCTGATCTCTAACCTCTAGTTTTTTCTTTTTTCTTTCTGCTACCTCTCTACTTAGATTTCTTTTCTCCTATATTTGAAGGTCATGTGTTACATATAATTCACATTACTTCTTCAGTTATGTGGTGCATATGCATCAACAGACCAGAAATACAGTCCTACCTCAGGAATATTGTGCATTGGTTCCAGACCACTAGAATAAAGTGAATATTTCACAATAGTGAGTCACACAAAATTTTGGGTTTCTGGTGCAAATAAAATTTATGTTTACTCTTTTCTATTGTTTGTCTAAAAAATGTACATACTTTAATAGAAAATGTTTTTGTTGTTTTTTTTTTTTTGCTAAAAATGCTAACCATCATCTGAGCTCTTAACCAGTCCTAATGCTTTTGCTGATGTTCGGACTCCAGTGTATAGGCTGCTGATGTGAATAGCTGCTGACTGATCAAGGTAATGGTTGATGAGGTTGGTGTGACTGTGCCAATTTCCTAAAATAAGACAATGAAGTTTTCTACATCAATTGACTCTTTCATGAAAGATTTCTCTGTAGTATGTGATGCTGTTTGGTGGCATTTTATCCATGGTAGAATTTCTTTCAAAATTGAAGTCAATCCTCTCAAAGCCTACTGCTGCTTTATCAAATAAGTTTATGTAATATTCTAAATCCTTTGTTGTCATTTCAATAATATTCACAACATATTCAGAAGGAGTGGATTCCATTTTAAGAAACCACTTCCTTTGCACATCCATAGAAATGCAACACCTCACCCTTTACAGTTTTATCATGAGATTATAGTAGTTCATTCACATCTTCAGGTTCCACTTCTAATTCAATTTCTCTTGCTATTTCCACCTCAACTGCAGGTACATCCACCACTGAAGTCATGAACCCCTTAAAGTTATCCATAAGTGTATGAATCAACTTTTTCCAAATTCCTCTCAATGTTGACACTTCAACCTCCTCCCAAGAATCATGAAAGTTTTCAATTGCATGTAGAATGGTGAATACTTTCCAGAATGTTTTAAATTTTATTTTCTAATATCTATCAGAGGAATCATGATTTATGCCAACTATCATCCTAGGAAATGCATCTCTTAAAGAATAAGACTTGAAAGTTGAAGTTACTCCTTGCAGGGAGTGTATTAGCAGGCAAGAAAACATCATTAATATTGTTTAATACATCCATCAGAGCTATAGGATGACCAGGTACAATGTCCATGAGTAGTAACATTTTAAAAGGAACCTTCTTTGCTGTGTAGTTAGTTTCAACAATGGTCTTACAATATTCAATAAGCCATTTTGACAACAGACATGATGTCATTCAGGTTTTGTTTTTCCGTTTATACAGCACAGGCAGAATACATTTAGCATAATTCTTAAAGACCCTAGGATTTTCAGCATGTCAAATGAGCATTGGCAATGTTAATTTCACTAGCTGCATTAACCCCTAACAAGAGAGTCAACCTGGTTTTGAAGGTTTGAAACCATGCATTGCATTTTCCTCTCTAGCTCTGAAAGTCCTCAATGGCATCTTCTTCTAATATAAGGTTGTTTCATCTACACTGAAAATCTGTTGTTTAATACAGTTATTTTCATCTATTATGTTAAATTGACCTTCTGCTTAACTTGGTGCAGCTTCTACATCAGCACTTGCTATTTCACCTTGCACTTTTATGTAATAAACCTGGTGTCTTTCCTTAACCTCATTAACAAACCTCTGCTGGTTTCAAACTTTTTTCTAAAGATGCCTTACCAATTTCAGCCTTCATAAAGAGAGTTAAGCCCCCAATCCATATTAAATTTTGGCTTAAGGAAATGTTGAGGCTACTTTGACCTTCTATCCAGACCACCAAAACTTCCTCCATATCAGAAATAAGGTAGTTTGGCTCTCTTAACATTCCTGTGTTCACTAGAGTAGAACTTTTAATTTTCTTCCAGACCTTTGCCCTTTGCATCCACAGTTTGGCTTTTTAGTACAAGAAGCCTAGATTTCAGCTTATCTTGGCATTTGACATGCCTTCTTCAGTAAATTTAATCATTTCCAGCTTTTGATTAAAATTGAGAAACATGCAACTCTTCCTTTCATTTGAACACTTAGAGGACATTTTGGGATTATTAATGAGCTTGATTCCAATATTGTTGCATCTCATGGAATAGGGAAGCCTAAAAAGAAGAATGGAGATGGCAATGGCAGCTGGTGGACAGTCAGAACAAACAACTAATATCAAATAAATTTGCTGTCTTATATGGGTGTAGTTTTGGTGTTGCCCAAAACAATTACAATAATAATAACAAAGATCACTGACCACAGACCACCATAACTGATACGAGAAAAATGAAAAAAGTTTTGAAAAATTTCAAGGATTAGCAAAATGTAACACGGAGACACGAAACAGACACATGTTGTTGGAAAAATTACACTGATAGAATGGCTCAGTACATGGTTGCCACAAACCTTCAATTTATTTTAAAAAATGCAATGTCTGAGAAACAAATTTAAGTGCAATAAACTGGGTATGACTATACTTCCTCTTTCCCCTTGTAGTTATATTGCTGCACATATGTAATTTTACTCTATCTCACGAAACAGGCTTTTATTGCTTATGAACTGTATTTTCCTAATTTGACTGGCCCACAATGTAATCTGCTATTTCTTTCTTTATTTTCTTTGAATTTCCCTTTTGTCTAGAAATTTGCTGAGGACAAAATAAGATCTAAATAAAATCTTACTTTATTGAATGCACTACTATCTCCTCTTTTTATTTGACTATATACACACTTCTCACATATGTGGAACATCTACTTATGTCATTCACAAGCATGTATGAATAACAAAATAAGTGAATCTTAAAGGCCAGAAACATTAACAAATATTCCCAAGTGCCTCTCAGGGATAAATGAATTCCAGTAGGTTATCAGTCCCCTATTGACATCTTTTAAGTTATTTCTTTTCTGCAACAAAATATTATTAATCTTCTAATTAGCTTTTACTATACACTTTATAAAGCACATAACCCTTTCACAGCTCTGTTCTTTGATTGCCATTTCTCTAGAAACTTCTCCCTGATGAGGCATCTTCCTTTTCTCAAACAAATGATTGCATGGCCATCACATTGAGCATCTCTCCTTGAGCCACACAAATTCTAAAGCCAGGGCAATAACTAGGAAATATCATAGAGGCAGTAATGTACATAATTGGTGTCAGGAACATCTTTTTTGATGTCTCAAATCCTGGAACCAATCTAATATCATTTTTTTCTCTTAGAGCAATGGAATTTTCAGGAATATAAGGAAAATCATTCTGTTTTTTACAAAGGCAATGAGCTTTGGCTAATTTATTACAGTTATTTTTTACTTCATTTAAAATGCTATTTTTCCATAGTTATTTCATTTTTTAAAGAAATAAGATGGTGTTGTGTGCACTTGTTTGTGTTTGTGTATGTGTACGTGTGTGACAGTGCATATGATGAGAATTTTTGTGTGTGATATTGGAGTCTTTTGTAATCTTGAAAGGGTTTGGAGAAAGACTTACCCCATCTAAGAGGATGCTTTGGAAAAAAATTAAGATTGATTATCTTTTTGCTAGTATTTCTTTCCAGCTTTCATTTTCCAGGCTATAACAAAATGCCAGATGTTGTCAAAAATATGTCAAATTAATATATGATGAATTTGATCAATTGATTTGCTCAGATATTAGTGCAAGTACAAGATATTTAAGAAATATTTTCAGTCATAAATGTGTAATTTGAGAGATTCTACCCATTAATACATGATTTCATAAAAATTTATAGTCCATGATACTAAATTTTGTTAAAAGAATACCTTAACCTACCTTATGAACACTCACATCACACAAGCACACCATATGCGCAGAACATGAACCTCAAACTATACCTCACTCTTTATGCAAAAACTCATAAGGTGGATCATAGAAATATACACAAAATATAAAACACAAAATATACAGAGGGGGAAATTTCCATGGCCTTGGATGTATAAAGAATTATTAGGTATGATAAGAATATATGATCCTTAAACAACAACATAAATGATAAAATGAAATTTATAAAAATGAAAAGCTGTGCATTAAGAATTAGATTGTTAATAGAATTAATAAACAAATTACATTCAAGCAGAAAATATTTGAAACTCATATAGTTATTAAAGAATTATTCTGTGTAATCTGGAGTATTGTGGGAACATGGCCAATGGGTTAGATATATAAATCTTAGCTTTCACTAAAACAACAAAGAAAAAGCCAAAGGCTGCTGTGGGGACCTGCTCTGGGGCACAGAAAACCAGGACACTGCATACCAACTCCCAGAAGAGTGAGGGTCAGAGACACAAAGAAACCAAAAAAGTAATTGTGAGTTATTAAACCTCCCGGCTGCTGGGAAGGGCTCCCCTCCCCCACCCCTAAGATATTAAGTGAGGGTAAAACTCCTGGAAAACTGTATCTGAGAGTAGAGCAGACATCTACCTCCATGAGAGTTGCTCTGAATCATCTAGGAGGGTACTGGACAGATAGTGAAGCCAGGAATAATTGGGGGATGTTTACCTCAGTGGCTGGAAAGGGCACATATACCCGGCCTCAGGGCAGACAGACTAGGTGAAGACCCTGACCCTGTGTTGCAAACAGGTGGGTGATGGGAGATTCCCTGTGAGGAGGAAGGGCCTGGGAGATTGGAGAGAGATTTTTTTGCATTGAGGTTAGCCAGCTGGACTCCCCTTGAATATCAGAAGTGACCACGAATAGACAAGGAGAGGGGAGGTGGATCATCCTAGGTTGAATAGACAAGGATCAGGGAGGGGGATCATCCCAGGTTGGTGGTCAAGGCCAGCCACATTTAAAAAGAAAAATTACATCAGAGAGGAGGCAGAGAAAGGTGGTGATCAAGAACACTCCAGCTGACTGCAGTGGATCTAACCTGCCCTAGGGTAAAAAGGCAGATAGCCTTCTGAAAAGGAAGTCAACCCAAGGACTAAGGAAAGCTCAGTGGGAGAATTCCTGCCTATCATATATGAGGTCCCTGGTTCCATTCCTGGCTATTCCTTGTAAAGAGATCCACCAGGTTATCAGGTATCCAGCTGAGGCTCTATGACAGAGAACATAAAGGCATTTTCTTTGTATTAGCTTTAAATGTATCTCTTATTTTAAAAAAAATTCTTTTTCTTTTATTTCCTTTACTTTACTCACTAAAACAGCCTGAAGAGGGCAGACTGCATGGTGAGTGATTGAGGAACACCAGCAGCCTGTGTCGATCCTTAAAGCTTTGAGAAAGAAGGCTGTTTTCCATGTTTATTATTATTTTTTTCTTCTATCTCCTTTTGTTTAAAAAGAAAAAAACAAAAAAATCAAGTTGCTGCTGTCTTGTTTCTTCTTTGTTTTGTATCCCCTCCCTTTCTCTGCTTGTTTACTTTTGCTTTTTCTTTCTTTTATTCTTTTGGTTACTGATCTATTCTACCTATGCTACTTCTTTTCACTCCTTCATCTTTATATGTTTTGTTTTAAATAGTTATTCTTTCATTCCACCTTTTTTATGGTCTCCAATTTTTCTTGTTTGTATTTATCCCTCTCTACCTTTTTCTCTGTAATACTCTTGTTTTACTTTTTTTTCTTTCTTCTCTGTTTTCTTTTCCCCTCTTCTCACCATTCCAACATTTTAATTTATTCTATATATTTGTTTCTCTATTCTGTTTCTTATTTCATTATTTCAATTCTACTTTCCTAAACTTATTCCTCTGTGCTTCTTGTGTTAATTTTTCAATTTCCTAGGTCTTGTACATTTGCTCTTCTACCTTTTACTATTACCATTACTCTTATACTTTTTGTCTTCCTATGTCTTTCTTTTTCTCTGGTCCTAATTATTTTGTCTTTCAAAGGAACATAAGCAGATCTCTCTCACAGAAAACAGCTGAGAGGGGGAAATATCCTGCCTGAGTGAGCTGTTTTGGGAATACACAGAGTATGAAGCTTCAAGGAATTAATTTGGAGGGAGCTGGATGAAGAGATAAATTCCTCAAGGTGTTGTAGGCTTGATTCTTGGTTACTGTGTTCCTTCTTCCTTGATTTCTTATTTTCTGTATTTACCAATTTTGTATATCAAGTCTATCTCTTTTCCTTCCCTCATCATTCTATCTTCTGCTTTCTGTTGTTGTTCTTTCATTCTACCTTTCTTAGTTTAGTCCCCAATTTTTCTGACTTTTATTTCTACTTCATCTATCCTGGTTTCTTTCTTTATAAACTGTTTTTCTTTTTGTTTTTTCTATTTTCTTTCCCTCTCTCCTCAACAAACAGGCCTTTTAATTCAGTCTATATATTTTTCTCTATTTGGTTCCCATTTCAATGTTGATACCCCACTTTTCTATTCCTATTACCCTACACTGCTCACATGAGTTAAATATTCATTTTCCAAGGTTTTAAATGGTTCCTCTTATAACAATTACTATTATTATTACTATTATTCTTTTATTTTTCTTAACTCTTTCACTTTCACTGGCCCTCAATTTTTCCTCCAAGTGAACATAGACAACTGTAACAAAACAGAATAAGGAAAAAAATGTGTAAAAGAAAAAGCTTACACACAAAAGAACAGCAATTAAATAAAACCCCAGAGTAAAGAGAGAAGCTAATCAACTGAATAAACATCAAGATGAAAAGATGATGAGAAAGCAACCAAAAATTACAAACCATGCTGAGAAACCAGAAAACATGGCTCAGTCCAATGAATAAACTAAATACCAAGAAGAAGTGCAGAACATTGAACAACTAATCAAAGCTGTCCAAAAAATATCATGGACCAACTTAATGAAGTGAAGGAAGAGATTAAGGATATTAAGAAGACACTGGAAAAACATACTGAAAAAATTGTAAAAATACATAAAAATATAACAGATTTGATGGTGATGAATGGCACAATCCAAGAAATCAAAAAGACAATGAAGCACATAACAATATATTTGAACAGACAGAGGAAATAATTAGTGATGTGAAAGAAGGTACATCTGAAATGAAATAGGTAGTAGAACAGATAGATAAAATCCAGTAGGGATTTAGGGATTTGAACTACAATGCAAAATGTGCACACTTATGCATTATAGGCATCCCAGAGGGAGAAGAAAAGGGACAGGGGCCAGAAGGAGGGTTGGAGGAAATAATGGCTGAAAACTTCCAAACCCTCTTGAGGGAGATGGATGTATAAGTTCAGGAAGAACAGCACACCCCAAACAGGATAAATCTCAACAGGCCTGTTCCAAGACATATACTCGTCAAAGTGTCCAAATCTTAATACAAAGAGAAAATACTGAAGGCAGCAAGAGAAAAGATACACATACAAAGGAAGCTCAATAAGATTATGTGGTGATTTCTCATATTGATACCATGAAGGTAAGAAGGCAGTGGTATGGCTTAGTTAAGGTAATGCAAGAAAAAAACTTCCAGCCATGAGTTCTCTATCCAGCCAAGCTGACATTCAAAAATGATGGAGAGTTCAAAATATTCACAAATAAACAGAAATCAAGAGAGTAAGCCAGTAAGAAACCTTCCCTTCAAAAAATACTAAAGGGAGTTCTGCAGGTTGAAAGGTATAAAAAAACATGAGAGAGAGTTAGAGGAGAGTGTAAGAACAAATAAAAGACAAAGAGAGAAATAAAAATAACATATGACCTACATAAACTCACAGGAAATATGGCTTAAGTAAGTAATTACTTGAGAGAAATGACTCTGAATTTTAATGGATTAAACTCATCAGTCAAGAGACACAGATTGGAAGACTGGATTAGGAAATATGACCCATGTCTTGCAGACATGTTTTCTGCAAGAAACCCACCATAGACCTAAGGATTCAAGGAGGCTGAATGTAAACAGCTGGAAAACAATCTTACAACCAAACAATAATCAAAAAAGGGGAGGTGTAGTTATGCTAATATCAGACAAAAAAGACTTTAAATGCAAAACTATTGTAAGAGACAAAGATGGACATGACATATTGGTGAAAGGGGTAATCTCTGAAGAAGAAAGAGTAATCATGAACAGTAATGTACCCAAGAGGGGCACGTCAAAATACATGAGGCAAACACTGGAAATGCTAAGTAGAGAAATAAATAACTGTATAATTATACTGGGGGCATTTAATATACCATTATCACCATTAGACAGAACATTTTGGCAAAGAATTAATAAAGAAACAAACACTTTCATTAATATATTAGAGTACCTGGACGTAATAGATATATACAGAACACTATACCCAAATATAATGGGATATACATTCTTCTCGAGTGCTCGTGGATCATATTCCAAGATATAACACATGCTAGGCCACAAAAGAAATTTCAATGAATTAAGAAAGATTGAGATTTTACAA
Organism: Cabassous unicinctus; assembly: GCA_029593785.1. Taxonomy (NCBI): domain Eukaryota; kingdom Metazoa; phylum Chordata; class Mammalia; order Cingulata; family Chlamyphoridae; genus Cabassous; species Cabassous unicinctus. Next base: position 42,722 of record JAQZBX010009393.1, read on the forward strand.
AGTAATTTCTCAGATCACAATGGAATGAAATTGGAAATCAGAAAGGGACAGAGAACCAGACTAGGCACACAGATATGGAAGTTAAATTACACACTCTTAGACAAACAGTGGGTCAAGGAGGAAATCGCAAAAGCAATGAGTAACTGCCTTGAAATGAATGAAAATACAACACAACATACCAAAACTTATGGTATGCTGCAAAAGCTATACTGAGAGGGAAATTCATAGCCATAAATACATATATCACAAAAGAAGAAAGAGCTAAAATTGAAGACCTAACTGCACACCTGTAGGAATCGGAAAAAACAAAAAAAAACTAACCCCAAAGGAAGTATAAAGAAGGAAATAACAAAGATTAGAGTAGAACTAAAAATATAGAAAATAAGAAAGCACTAGAAAAAATAAACAAAATCAAAAGCTGGTTCTTTGAGAAGATCAATAAAATTGGCAAACCTTTAGCTACACTAACAAAGTAGAAAAGAGAGAAGATGTAAATACACAAAATAAGAGATGAGGAAGTGATATCACCACTGACCCCACAGAAATGTGGTATCACCACTGACCCCACAGAAATAAGGAGTATCATAAGAAGATACTTTGAAAATTTACAAGCCAAAAAGATTGATAATTTAAAGGAAATGGGCAAATTCCTAGAAACTCACAAGAAGCCTATATTGTTGAAGAATAAATTGATTAATTCAGTAGTCGAATTACAAGTAAAGAGATACACTCAGTCATCGAAAACCTCCCAACTAAGAAGAGCCCAGGACCAGACAGCTTCACAAGTAAATTCTACCAAACATTCCAGAAAGAACTAACACAAATCCTGTTTAAGCTCATCTAAGAAATAGAAGAAAGAACATTACCTAACTCATTTTATGATGCCAACATTACCCTAATACCAAAGCCAAACAAACATCCAACAGGAAAGGAAAATTACAGACCAATTTCTCTAATGAAACTAGATGCTAATATCCACAACAAAATTCTTGCTAATCACATTCAACAACATATGAAAAATGAATAGCATTTCTGTACACCAATACCGAGTAAACTGAGGAGGAAATGAAGAATAAAAATACCATTTACAATAGTAATTAAAAGAATCAAATAACTAGGTATAAATTTAACTAAAGATGCAAAGGACTTCTATACAGAAAACTATACAACACTATTAAAGTAAATCAGATAAGACTTAAATAAATGGAAGAATATTCCTTGTTCATTGATAGGAAGATTAAACATCATTAAGATGTCTATCCTACCCAAACTAATCTACACATTTAATGCAATTCCAATAAAAATCAACAAAGCATTTTCAATGAACTAGAAAAACTTACTACAAAATTTATTTGGAATGGTAAGGGGCACCAAATAGCCAATGACATATTGAAGAAGAAAAATGAAATCACAGGAATTACACTACCTGAATTTAAAACATAATACAAAGCTACAGTGGTCAATATTGCATGGTATTGGCACAAGGATAGACATATAGACCAATGGAACTGAATTGAGTGCTCTGATATAGATTCTCACATATACAGTCATCCGATATTTGACAAGGACACCAAGCCCACTCAACTGGGAGAGAATGGCCTCTTCAACAAATGGTGCTTGGAAAACTGGATATCTATATCCAAAAAAAATAGAGAGGAACACCATCTCACACCTTATACAAAAATCAACTCAAGATGGATCAAAGATCTAAATATAAGAACCAAGACCATAAAGATCTTGGAAGAAAATATAAGGAAGCTTCTACAGGATCTTTTCATAGGAAATAGTTTCATGAACTTCACACTCATACCATTAGCAGTGAAAAAAACCCAAATAAATGTGATCTCTTCAAAATTAAAAATTGTTGCACCTCAAAAGACATTATCAAGAAAGTAAAAAGGCAGCCTACTCAATGGGAGAATATATTTAGTAACCATATATCTGATAGGAGCCTAATATCCTGCATATATAAAGAAATCTTACACCTTGAAAATAAAAAGACACACAGCCCATTAAAAAATGGGCAAACGACCTGAAAACACACTTATCCAAGGAAGAAATACAAATGGCTAAAAAGAACATGAAAAGTTGCTCAACATCACTAGCTATTAGGGAAATGCAAATCAAAATTTCTTCAGTAGTTACACCTAGTTTAATCATCCCAGCAACAATATCCAATGTTTATCTAGCAAGAATACATACAAGTTGCATCCCTTCTATATTTTCAGTTGAGAGTAATTTAATTTGAGAAATACCCATAAGAGCCTGTTCAGATTCAGACATTCCTAAAGGATGATCAGCATAATCTGGTATTTGAATATAACTTGGCACTGGCCATGTTGGCATCAGTGGATATTGTGGTCTGAGTTTACCAGTATATTGATAACCTTTCCATGGATCAGTGTTAATATCACCTTCTACAATCCAGGAAGACACTTCTTGCTTTGCATTTTTATCTTTTGCTTTCTCATGTAGTAACTTGTGAGTAGTCCAACTTCCTTTAAAACATTCCTGCAAGCAAAAGTATGAACCCTGGATGCCCAGCTTGATGCAGGTGGAACACTGCTGCAGCAATCTGCCTTGAACACACTTGTCTCCAGAGCCACCGTGCTGCCTGTCTGCTAAGAGAGGTTCCATCTGATTACCTTTCTATGGTCCCAATGATATAGATCACTAGTTCTGTGATGTGTATCCTTTGCTGAAAGTGGCCTACACTAATACATACAGAATTGATTCCTTGGTTATTGTGAATGCAGGTCTGATTTTTCTGATGTCTTTCATGATTGTGATGATACCTTATTTTCTGGTATTATACCCCATCAGTGCTTCCCCTGCAGAAAGCAAACCCTCTTCTACTTGTAGTTCTTCCATTAGAGATGTGGTACTATTTTTTATTCGTGGTCTCTTTATTTATATTAGAATCCCCATATTTTTTCCAGAAGATGAAATGTTTGCTCTTCTTTTCACCATCATTGCCCCCTTCCTGATCCCTCTTATTTATACTCTGAGAAACATCAAGATGAATGCTTTGAGGAAACTGATGACGTTTCATCAGTGGTGTAGGAAAGGCATTTCTGAATTTCACTCTAGGCCTTTTAAAATAGTGTCTATTTAAATTAGGGCCCTAAAATTCATCTGGAATTATATACAAAGCAGGAGTCTTCACATTGACCAATAACTCCTCTTGACTGGTCACTTTTGACTATTTTTCACTTCTTTATTCCTCCATTTTTCTCACATACTTGTTTCATGTCCTTATCTTTACTTTAGCATGGAATTTTAAATTTTTTCCTCCTGTTTTTCACCATTTGGCAAATCTAACTCAAAGCCATATGGTAGAGGAAGAAAGCAATTTATAGGCTCTCTGTCCCATGATTACACAGCAAAACTTAGAAGAGGGAATTTTTGGCTGATGCCAACAAATAAATGAGTGGAACATATAACTTAATTGGCTACTCAACATTCATAAACTCTCTT